>WEIV01008630.1:695468-935072 GCA_013390005.1 Calyptomena viridis | reverse complement strand
ACACTGGAAAACCCCAGGGAGGAGAAAGACTAGACCTGGATGGTTGGGTTGGTGCCAGAACCAAACACAGATGTGTCAGGGTTACATTTTCCAGCTTTTTTTTTGCCTTGGAAGAGATAAGAGATGTGAAAAGGTAACGGGTTGTGTATCTACTCTGCTGCTATGTCTAGAAATAGTGTTTTAAAGTGACAGCAACTGGGCCAGAGACCCCATAAACTAAGCTTTGCAGGTTGTTTCCCTTGTGCATTTCTGTTGCACATGACTGCAGGTTCCATCCTGTTCAATTGGCCGAGTCCTCCCACGTGTAGGAATTTCTGTTCTGTATTGGCTTGTGTTGGTTTTATCAAGGGCCATTGGAAAACAAAACATCCCAAGACAAATAAAAGAATTTTTATGTTAAAAAACCAAACTGCCCCATAGAGCCTTTGTTTCCTTGACAGCAAAGCTGGGCATTTAGGCAGTGATGTGCCATTTTTTTCAATGTTCTTGAAAATCCCATTTTAAGAGGAAAAGATGATTGGAAGGGCTGCATCAGTCTTGTTAAATTCCTGGGAATGGAGCTAAATATGATATGGTGTGTATCTATTGCCTTCTGCCAAAAGCACCTCAATTTTGTCAGAGAAAAATGGTAGGAGACACTGTGCCATAAGCTGATAAGGTCATATTAAATCAGCTGTCTGTTGAGTCTCACATATTTTATATATAGTCATCCCCTGAGGGTGTTGTGTTCAGACCCTTGGACAGCCAGCACATAGGTGATGGCTGACAAGCACAGCAGATCAGCTAGAAGGAAACCACACTTTTTGGGGGGGATGGGGGAAGAAAAAGTGTGCAAATGAAATAAAAAATTTAAGATGACACCACATTGCAATGTTGTTTATGTGGCATAATGAGCTTTTGTAACAATGGGGAAAACTTTGCACTTAAGCCTTTGAGGTGAGGAATCCATAGCCCAGCTGAGACACTGAAACATGTTTGGGAACAGCCCCCTTCCCTGCAGGATTAGTAATGAGGGATAGCAGGAAAATAGGAAATTAATGTTAAAAAGGAAATCAAGTTCCCCAGTAAAGTTATTAAAATTATCATAGAATTTGCTTTGGAAAAAAAATAGTTGCTTAATATAGCCTTAAGAATCTGGCACATTCTCGATGATGTTAATCCATCTGCTGACATTTCATCTTGCTCTTATTGGGTTTGTTTCCAGTTTTTTGATACCTCCAGCATTTTAGATGTTATGTTATTGAAGTCATGGGTCTTGTAGAAAACAAATTACCCCACAGAGTTAATTGCACCCATCTCACTCTTTATCTTGTTGAGGTGAATTCCTTATCTGCATTTCATTGTGGAAAAAAAATAAATCTGTGATAGGAAACAAACATACAAAGAGGGAGCACAAGTTGATCACCTCTTGTTGTTTTCCCAAGAGCAAACTGAATGAGATAAACCGTTATTACCTGTCAGGTATTATCTGAACCCCAAGTAATGTGGTCCCTGGGTACAAACTGAGGAGAACTTGTGCTTTTGTGGCAAACTATAAATAAAAAAATTTTAGTTGCATTGTTCTTTGGAGGGGACAGCTTGAGATTTTTCTATCTGGACAGCTTCCTTGGTGGAAAAAGATGACATTAGAAGAAGCTTGGCGCATTTATCGTGCTGAAATGCGGAGCTAAAGAAGGAATAGACCTGAACTGATCATCTAAAATTCCAGTTTCACTGCTACAATTTCAAATTTTGACTGAAAACATCTTGTTTTTCCAGACACTGCTCTTTTCCCTTACTATCACCTCTGCTAGAGGTTATGTGGAATTTCCCGATTTATTTTACTGGTACAATACTTTAAAATGTCGAGTGTGGTTTTTTGCTGATCTTGGGCAGTCTTTTGTAGCTACTGCATTGTTGTAGACAGAATAATTCAAAGAACCAGAAGATTAATGGAGTGTGTTGTACACAGATTCCCTCTTTCAAACAAGCATGTGCTTGTGTGCAGTTGTGCTCGTGGAGCTTTGTGGTTAATGTCTATAAGTTATTTCACTTGATTGTGAATATATGGATTCACTGCTGGAATTAACGGAGTGTGTGGATTGGGGAAGTCAAGGCAGCAGGGGAATCTGTGGGGAAAACCCAATTGACTGGTTTACCCAAGACTTCTGAAGTAAGTTCCTTAATTTCTTTGTGTTTTCTCTTTTGCTTCAAGGTTTTTCTTTGTTTGTACGTGTTTAATTAGTATCTCAAAAGCATATGCAAACTAGCTGTCTGGCTAAAGATTTTGGAGCACACGGGAGTGGATGAAAGTGGTTGAAGAATACAAAGGAGCACCTACAGGGAAAACGTGCTTTTACCTCCTGTCCCTTGACTGCCAACAAGTCAAACTAGAACCTGGGTCTGTTGAAGCCAAATCTAAAACTTTGCTCTTTGTGGCCAGGGTTTCTCCTCAGGTCAAAATATATATTTGACAAAGGTTCAGCTCCTTAATTGGTTGTTTGGGTGTCCCACATGGATGGCTGGGCTGTTTGGTGGGATGTGTCCATAACCCAGATGATATTGTGGGATGATTTCCAGCAGTGGGATGGCCAGGAGGCACTGCTAAATCTGGCCCTTAGAAATCCTGACACTTTGCATGTTCTACATAGGTTCTCCCTCTCCCTTACTGTCAGAAAATGTGACTTAGGAAACTGTTACAAGATCCACCTTTGTTAGAGAAACATATTTGGAAAAGGGGAAATTCACTGATTTATTCACCGGATGATGGTGAATGAATGGTGTCTGTTTTCTGTGTATGAATCATAATTGACTTTATTATGGGGTTCTCAATGTATTCCTTATTTGAACTGATTTCCTGATTCATTCTTTGTCAGTAGATCAGTTGCCAGCACTTCATTGTGGGTTTCCAATGTTAAAATTTAAGCTCTTTGTAATAGACATCCATGTCACATGATGTCCTCCTTTTTCCTGATTGGAAAAATGGGTTGGAAAAGAAGTTGATGCAGATACTAAAAATGTACCTGAATTTAAAATTCACTTTTTAAAACACTTTTAAATACATTATTTCTAGGCAAATCTTGCCTCAGTGCAACAATCTCAAAACCTGTTCCCTTCCCTTGTCCTGATTAAGCAACATACCAAAGTCTTGAGTGACACATAGGGTTTTGCTCTGATATTTGCTCAGACACTTATGTGTAGGAGCTCACTTAAGGAATCAGGTTAGAAAGCACCTCGAATGCAGTGAAACAGAATATTCACAGGCTTATTTGCAGCTTTCTCTCACTTCTAATAATAAGTGTAAGTGTGGATCGCTTGAGCTCTCTCACTGTTTCCTGCTCTGCAAATTCTTCAGGGATTTATTTCTTTCTTTTGCAGGGCTACATGTTGGAAAACAGGACACTCTCAGGCTAAATTCACCTTGCACATGTACAGTGTTGATCTCTTATCACATAATTAAGTTGTGACTCAAGAGACTCTGCAACCCACACACCAGTTGTTTGACCCTCTGGAATTCTGCCTCCCTTCGAGCAGCTTTGTTATGTGGGCTGACAGTGTGCTGGGTGTTTCTAGGATATTCTCTTTGGCTCAGATTTCTCTTCTTTTTACTGTGTAAATTTATGAACAGGTAGAATTTTTCGGGCACAGGATGTATTCTATAAAAGTGAAATGGAAGTTGATGTGTTTGATGTACATATCAGCATCCCAAGACATGAGCTTATCTTAACTGTCCTACTCCCATCCCTCATGGGCTGATCAGCTGCTGAGTCTTTGTGTTGATGCCTGCAGGGAAAGATGTTGTGATTTGAAATGCTTCTGGGTAAATTGCTGTGTTCCCCACCTTTCATGTCTTCTTTTCTGGGTTTAGGAATAATGTGTGTTATTTTGTGAAGCAGGTTGCAAAAAGCTTTGCCCAGCTCTTTGTGAGTCTTGAGTAGAAATCGAAATACAGTGAGTCCTTAATAGCATTAAGGAGTTGGGAATGGTTTTCAGACATATATGTGTAACTGGCAGTTGAATTGGATTGATAGTTTTTATATTCAGAGCCATAAAAACAGTAGTATGTGCTGTAGGAATAGTGTCTTTCCATTTGCATCATGTTTAATTGTTGCAGGAAGATTTCCACAAAGCCTTCACTGACAGAAAAAATAGTTGTTGCTGCAGCTCCCTTGAGTGTTTCCAACTCCAATTAGTAACAGTGGTGATTGGACTGAGGAAGCAAGTTCGTGTGTCTGGTGTCTCACTGTCCTGTCAGGTCATGGTACTGTAAGAAACCAGAGAAAACAGGGTGAGGTCTGAAGATGACACTGATAGTGATGCTGTGAAGCACAATATTAATGCTCTGGGCATTACCTCTTCACACTAATTCTGGGATCTCCTACCCCATTAGTAATTAGTGGAATGTCAGCATATTCTGGGAAGGAGGTAATAAGTTAGTGCCCACATATAGCTTTGCTATATTGAATCATCACTTTTGTGGGTGCTCTTCATGAGGGGTCAGCCACTGACCACTTTTATTAACATTAGAAATTCTTCCATTTACAAGTGTAAACCAAGCAAGTGTGATTAGAAAAATCATCAAGAGGATAAGAAGAATAAGTTAAAGTGATTTAGAATATATGTTCAAGATGGTTTCCTTGACATGTTAGAAAAATAATTAGAATTTTTTCTTGGTATTCAAAGTGTTGGAGAGGAAAGGAAGAGGTAAGGGACCAAAGCCACTAAGAGGGATTTCGCATCCTAAGTGTGGATATCATTATCTATCCCAATTTTAAGACATGCTCCTTGGTCCTGGTTTCTGAAGGACACAAGATTGGAGCATGTCTCCAGTAATCTCTAATAAGATTTATTTATGCCATATACAGATGGACAATATGAGAGTTCAGGAAGATTCAAATTTCCCTCCTGCACAAGCTCTCTCTATTATGGTGAGTGTCTCAATTTCAGAGTAACCCCAGGTGCAGGATCCTCTCTCCTCCTTCCAGGACTTTCTTCTCTTCCTATTGTAACTACTCATCTTGGTGTAAATATTCAACTGAACTCTTTCTGTAAATGAAGGAAAGAAATCCATTACAAAGCTTCTTTTTAATAACAATATGGTTAGTTATCTTTAAAAATCTGCTGAACAATTAAAGCCATTCCCATAAACAGCCAAGGCATTCATCCAGCCCCTGCATTAGCAGCATCACACAGCACTTTATGTAAGCAACACTGCTCCCAAAAATGTGGGACATGGATCAGTAGGTCGGTTGGTAAAATTCCTACATTCTACTTCTCATGGAAAACAGCTTTCTGAGCAGTTTCAGAGAGGAGATCATTTGCTAAACCAGCTTGTGAAGTGGCTCTCAAAAAGAAGAATATCTCTATATTTGCTAGATAAATTTTGGGCAGCCCTGTCCACTTTACAGGTTGAGAAAGTGAGGCATAAAAGAGGTGAATTTCTCCAACCTCCAACAGTGAACTGGTGGCAGAGGAGGGAGGAAAACTCAGGTGCAGAGGCCTCCAGTCTCTTCTGGATAGTCCATCTGCAACACCTCAGCCAGGGAATGTTGGTCCAGAGATAGCACTTTTTATAATATATATATAAAGTGTGTCCATTTATATAGATATAACTTAAAAGGTTAGGTGGATTATTTTCCATGTTAAATTTATAGGTAATTTGCATAACTAATTTGTAAGCCAAAGTGTAAATGATGCTCAGCTGAAGTGACCATTTTGACAAGCAAGTGCAAACATTGTCAGAACATTGGCAGATCTGCTTTGGACAAGACTGAGCTTGACAGCTTTTTCTTTGTGCATCTGGGTTTTCTTGGGGGGCAGCAAGGGGGGGGTTTGTTTTAGAGAGCTACTTAAGGATATGGCATTATAATCTCCTGGGAGGGTTTTTTTAATTACCTCTCTAGAAATGTCATTTAAGATGGTAAAAAAGCTGGCATGTAAACCAGAAAGCTGTTGTGGGGGTTTTTTTTCCCCCTGTGCTTGTTGTGCTCAATACTGTCTCAAATAAAGCAAAACTATTGTGAAATGTGGGATGCTCTCAACCATGTGACATAATAATTTAGCTCTGGTTAAAGACAATGACTTAAAGCTTGCAAGACAGTTTACACCAATGGTAGATATGGATGACATGGATAATAAGGATTGGGAGTGAGATCAGCATTTTAAAACTGAAGAAATATGCAACATATTTTTTTTTAATCTTAGAATATTAAAATTGAGGATTTGCATGGCTTGATTTTTTAGAAATTGTAAAAGCCTACAACTTGACATAAAAGCCATGGAAATTCATGGTGTTCTTAATTTTTAACTATTTTATAAGCTTATGGATCATTTTCTTTACTTCCATCCTTCTCACACGTCACTCAGTTTGGACAGTGTCTTCCTGGCCAGCTTTGTCTTTAGGTGCCATCCAGCCCAGTGCTCCCAGGAGGTCATGGGAACCTCTGCTGTAGCTTTGAAATGAGCTCTGGGAAGTTGGAATTTCAAAATGTGGGTCCTGGCACAAGTCTGCTTACACTGACATACAAAAAACATCAGAAGACTATTATTTCTGTATGGAAAAATAATAGTTTTTAAATAGAATCCAAGTTAGCTCTGGACACTCGGTGGCAGGTAGCAAGTTGGGGAAATCCAGGATCAGACAAAGATGATTTTTGCATTCTTGCATTGCCAAACTAGTGTGGTGTCTCTAAGTCTAGTGGCTTTTTAAGCCCAAAATATACAGAAGATGGGCAGATTATAATTTTGCCTGTGGATCATTATTTATCATCGCTCTTCTCAATGATCTGCATCTGCTTTAATAAAAAGAATATTTAAGAAACCATAAAGAAAGCTAACCCAATTCTCTTTTAATGCAGCATGTAATTAAATCTTTATTGAGATTTTAGAGCTGTGCAACCACAAAAGAAAACAAAGCAAACAAAAAAACTAGGAGTGATCATGTCTTTATATCTAGACATGTATTGGGAAAAATCTGTGCATAGAAAGAAAATGTCATGTATAAGGTCAGGTAAAAAATTTGGACTATTCCACAGGTCTATCCTGCAAATATTAGGATTGCATGTGGTAGGATTATGGAATACAATGGACAATAAGATTTCTCTGCCATGTGCCTTAGACATACACAGCCTGCAAAATTGATGCCTGGATATTCCTGACCTCCTTTATCCACTGTGAGAATTAGAAGAGAAAATTACCAGATTTGAATTTTGTGTGGGTAACCTGAGACTTTTTCAAAGCGTTTTCAATTTATTTCTCAGTGATGCATTTTGAGGACAGCCCAGCTGTGGTTCAGGAGCCTCGTGTAGTTCACAGGTGGTTCAGGTTGTGGCTGGAGCACATCCCACGGGTCCCAGACCTCAGCTCCATCTCCCTCCAGCTCTCCAGCATAACTCCCACCCTAGGAAAATCTCACCAAGTGGTTCATGCTCAGAAACAGCAGCTTTGAGATTTTAACACGGGGTTTTGCTGGTATGCATACATGAATGTGCCCTGCCAATTAACCCACGCTTACAAACGTGTAAAATCTCACCTCTGGCTCTGCTGATTTGCACCCAACAATGTGGATTATTAATCCTCTTCACACTGAATAAGGTGTCCAGGATTGAAAAATTGTTCGTTTTGTTATCTATGATAAATGTTTTTGGATAATGGGTCTGTGTTTCAATACATAGAGACAAGCTTGGGGTTTCAGTAATAATTTTTTTACAGTTGTGAAGCTTGTAGAATAAAAATCTTCCCTTTTACCACCCTAAGAGTTCACTGAGAAATGGGAGAAATCCCCCTATCCAGAATACAAGTTATCTTGTAGTTTTGCTAACGTATATAATTACTGATGTGGGTGTTCCCACATCTTAGAATGGAAAAAGTGCTTGCCAAGATTGAAAAACCATAGTAAGCAATATAAATGATTTCTTTCACACACCAGCATTTCTTGCTGAGACAAGTGAACTGGAACTGTGTTTAAAACCATATAATTATACTCCTATATATCATTTATTAAATCAGATTTCCCCCACCCTCTTTTCTTTCAAGTCACTTCTGAAAATGCCTTTATTCCAAGAGGTTTGCTAGCTGGGGTCCTCCTCTGGAAGAACTTTCATTGACAATGAAAACCACCAAAGATGCAACCAGCACATCAAACCCATGTGACATATTGTCCCTATGCCATTATTACTCTTGATTTAAATCCTTGCTCTACCTTTAGTGTCCCTGAAATCTTTTTGTGCCAGGAATGAGATGTTGCCTACCTGGGGACTACCCCAGACATCCATGAGGTGTATGGAGCTTTTTGGTCATCCAGCCTGGGTTTCCTTCATGGCACAGACCACATTAATTTCATTTCTTCATTCCTCACTCAGGCCAGAACTCCCTGTTCAGGTAGTTCATGGACTGCAGAGAGATGCTTGTGGTTTCCTTATTTCACACTCAATCCTATGCTGTTTAAAATATAAAGAAGCTGACCCAGTGTTTTCACACCCATGAAATAGGAGGACTAATAAATGATTTTTTAGCACACAGATTGTATATGCAAAGGTCCAGTGCGCAAATCCTGACTTGTTTATGCCTCGGGTTGTGCATACAAAAAGCTGTTTAACTTGGAGCCAATATATCTTTCTTTCCAGCACCCACACCTCACTCAACCCCCCTCCTCTGAGAAAGCCTGGGGAAAAGACTTCATACCACACTCCAAAAGGCTGGGGAGTAAGGCTGTGTTGGACAAAGGGACCACCTGAATAGGAACTGGTACCTTTGCAATTCTAATCCAAGCAGAGGTTCCAGTTGTTGGCTTTTGAGCAGGATCCTACCTTGTGAAGCTTTAGTTGGTGTAAGTGTGGGGATTGGGACCATTGCAGTTGAATTTATGGGGTAGGTGATGCCACTCACGTTCTTAGAGGAGCTTTCCTCAGTTCATACTACAAATTGTTAATTAAGATGTGGTGGCATCTTTTGGGACCTTTGCTATGTAGTTTGAGAGTCTGAGGACCTCTCAGAATTGTTGTGTTCTCAAACCCTTGCACTGCAGATGAGTCTGCACAGTGGGGTTTTTTCAGGTTTAAGTGTTAATTCACAAGAGCAAGAGCTGTCAGTATGGCACTGCAGTTTTGTTTTATGAGGTTCATTTTTTCCTTTGGTCATTCTGTTAGTAACTGTTACTGAGAAAGCAAAGTTGTGTGTTAAGGGTTTGATACATCAGGGGAAGAAATTCTTTTACCACTCACTGATATGTGCCTGTGATGAAGATGCATTAGATTTCAGTCTACATCTCCTATCAGTCTTTTCTGTTGTTTTCCCTCTTCAATCTATTCTTCCCTCCTACCCTAGGGTGGGTTTTTTGTCACTCTGTTTTTACTCCTTTTCTGTTCAATCCTTTGGAAGTCTTGTCAAGCAATACTGCAGTTCTGGTTGAACTCTTTTGGTCTTGCAGAGACAACAGAGCTCCATGTGGTTCAGGAGCAGTTCCCATGTGGTGCTGCTGTGTCCAAGACTTCTGACTTCCAACTCAAGTATTTAAGGAGATGTACTTTTTCCTTGAGGCTTAATTAATTTATTTAACAGTTCTCTCTTTTTTGTAGTAGCCAATTTACCTTGTGTTATAATAAAATACAATATGAAATAGAACAAAACACCATTATTTGAAGGAAGATGCTGAGAAGTGCAGGAGTTATTTATGCTGATTGTTATTTAGTGACTACTAAATAACTGTCATGCTCAGGACTATCCTTGTTAAGGAAGTACTAATTCTCATGAAAAAAAAGGTACCAACCATGCAAAATATAAAGAAAACAAACCCAGCTATAAGAAAAACAAACATGCACTGGGTACCTACCATGATCAGAAATCTGCTGAATTTACAGCAGTGTTTGTCATAGGAAAACTTGTAACATACTGTTCTTTTATTGTGTTTTATGCCTTTTATTAGCTTGCAAATCTAATTAGGAAGCCAATTGGCACACAGTATGCAGTGACGGAAGCAGTACCACCTATTCTTGTGGCAGCTTTGGTTTTGCTTTATGGGTGGTCTTTGTTTCTAAAGGCTTATATGAATACCACATATTAGCTGAGCTGGTTCTCCCTTGATGTCTGTGTTGTATTGTACACATGTTGTCACTGTTTGACACTTAAACAATCCAGATTCTTACCCAGCCTGTATTTAGTGCCATAATAAACTTCTGAGCATATGTTTTTGAGAGCAACAGTAACATCCATCACTGCAACATGACATATAAATAAGCACTACTGGAGAGTGTGCATGTCTTCAGAGGGCAGAGCTGGACCCCAAGGTGTGAACCAAAGGGATGTTCTTGTCTGCTTTGCCCTTACCAGGCTTTTTAATTCTTCTCCTTGTTTCAGTAAATCAAAACAATTATTGAAGAGACCTCAAAAATCCCCCCTGTACATGTGAAAAACACACGTTGTTACGAAACAGTTCTGGGGAAATATTTCCTGTTTGGGGCTTTGGGTTGACAAAGAGTAAATGTATAAACCATCCTTCCCTCTCTTCATCTCACTTGCTCTGCCTTTCAGAGAGGAGCTTCATCCAGGCCTGGTCCAAGCCCTGCTCTGGCAGATGTGATGCACAAACACCTCCTGCTCCCGTGAGTCTCCTCCTGTTTTTGCAAAATTCCTGTATTTGAATGGTTTTCTTTCAACAAAGATGGGTTTGATTTGGTTGGGTTTTGTTGTTGTTGCTGTTTCAGATTTTTTTTGAGGTGGCTTTGGTAGAAATGAAGAGGGAATTGCATATTGAGGGATTTGTCTTGTCCCTTGTTCTCTCTGAGCAAGACCAGAGGCTTACAAAGATTAATGGCAGCACAATAGATTTAAAGTGTGGTCATGTCTTGTCTTAGTTGGGTAAACACATTCAATGAGAGCTTTGTCTGAACAAGGACAGAGCAGTTGAGCCTTGAACAAGGAAATAATTTATGTAAGCCTTAATGAATATTTAATGTGGAATGTTAATTATAAAAAAAGAGGGTATATATTTTGATGTCCTGCCTTTAAGTGTCAGATCATCCAGTGTCTCCTTGGCCTCAGGACCATCAGCTTGCTAATTACAGATGTATATCAATCCAGGGAGAGTATCCTCCCATGAGAGCAATCTCTCTTTAAAGAAACAGGTGCTGTTGATGAAAAAGAGGAAATATCTTTAAAACTGAAATATGTAAGAACTATCTGTCTTTACTGCTTTCATTAATACTTGAGTTTTCTATTGATCAATATGGCTAAACACAAGAAAAACTTTCTCGGTGCCAGTTGTTTATTATATAAATATAATTACTAAGATTATATTACTATGTGTAAATGTAAAAATCATTGAGGTTAATTGGGCTGAAGTAGTGTTTCCCTGAAAACAAGTGGTATTTCTGAGCCAGCCTTTCTGCTCTGTGCCTGTACATCCTTTCACCCTCTTGAACCATATGAAAGGAGTCCCCTGCAAACTATTCACACCTCCCACAAGGATCCAGTGGATAATTCTGCAGGTAAGAGGCAGCAGATGCAGTGGATGCTTCTACCACAATGAAAATGGAAAAAATTAATTTTTTTTTTGCTCAACACCAGCTCATACCATGAACTTAAACAAAAGTAAGGGTGAAGCTGCCACGGGCTGTCACGATACCAACAAGGCATATGACTATTTTAAGACTGACTCTTGCTTTCTCTTTACAAAACACATGTATCTATCAGCAATGGGTCCTCTACTAAGGGATATTCATTCATATCTGCCCTTGGTTTGAATTTCCCCTGTCCTCATTAGGAAAATGAAGCCCAGCAACATTCACTCTTCTGTCTCCCCCAAAGCACAAAGATCTGAAGCTTTATCTAGGCCTGGACTCTGCCCCGATTTCGTGCTCTGCATATGTGTACAGTGTGTGAGAGAGCAGAGAATGCATCTGAGAATAAACAGCATTAGCTCTCAAAGAGAGATTTTAAAGTTTTAATATTATGGTTGTCTGGTTTGATCTAGTATCTGGTCATTGAATTGTATCATTGCAAGAAACATGAGAACAGCAGCATGACCATGAGGTATATTGTGTTACAGAATGAGGTTACACAGCACCAAAGCACCACCATATTTCAGTAACAAATGCAGCTTCTGGGGAGTTTTGTTATCATTGCATAAGCTTCACTGCTCCCTAGAAGATGACACTGATTCAGACAGAAAACACTAATTCAGTTCTTGCCAGCAGAGCCAATTGTCTCTCTGATTACATTAGACTGACAACTGGTTTTCAATGTCATTGTCAGCCGCAGCTCCTCGTACGTGGTGCAGTGGAGCATGAACTGGGCTCCCTTTATTTAATTATTTCTGCCCATTTCTGTATTTGTGAATAAGGCAAATGTGAGGCTCCCATGTAGCAGACAGAAAAATGTCAGGTGTTTAGGTTACAAAACTCAGGCTTCAGCAGTGGAGTCCAGCACCTTTTTCAAAGACAAACCACAAATGTGTGTGTCACTAGAAAGAATACATTTGAAACCGTCATATCTTTTTTTTGTGTGTGTGTTGATTGTCTGGAAGTAATCTAGGATTTATGGATTAAATAATTATTTCATTAAATAATTTACTGAATGTATTTTTTCCTTAATTAAGTTGAAATTGGAAGAGTGCCTGTGAGCTGCCCTTTGCAGGCACTTGCTAATTAAAATTTGCTGTGTGTTGGTTGGTGTTTTTTGGGCACACAAGCCTTGTGGTCCGTTCTGTGCCTGAGTTTGGATAAGGGTGAAGCTCAGAGGATGTCTGGCCCATGCTGGCACTCCTGTCCTGAGTTCATGCAGGGTTTTGGTCAGGGTCTGGCAATGGAGCTGGCACCTGGCAGGCAGGGTACAAATTTTGGCTTCAGCCTTTGCTCATTTCAGCAGCACATGCAGCTCGTGGGGCTCTCAGTGAACCAAACCCCAACCAGCTGTGCAGTGTAACGGGGAGTGATGCCCTTCCCATGTCACAGCAGTGATGGGCTGACACCACTTTCCTCTGTGGTCAGTAGCCCATGGACAGCTGAGGTACAGCCTGGCCATGAGCCACACAACATGTTCTCTGCTTTTTTTTTGCCCAGGCTGTGATTTGTGTGTTATCTGGAGCACAGGACTCCCAGTGCAGCTCAGAGCACTGTGTTGACATGTGTTTATCTAAAACCACCAGAGATGATCAGCTTCTTTCTCTCCCTTCTGCCTCCTTGTTACGTATCATTCTATGAAAGGGGGAATAGGGACCCAGGAGGTGGTTGTAGGGATTTGGGAGCATCTGCAGAGATGTTGCTTGTCTGTGCAAGATGTTCTGTGTCCTGCTGGTCCTTGCTCTTCCCTCTCAGCAGAAATAAGATGAAGTGTGGGGGGTAGCACTTTTTAAAAATATTTTTATCCACCTTTTCTTGAATAGAGTTAGGAAAACTTTTTTTAATTTTCTTCTCTGTGAAGGTTATAAACATATTTTAAAAAAAGTAGCTGAGATTTTCTACCAGATCTTGTTTCTAGAGGAGTTGTGACCTTCAGAAAAGCAAGAGGTTGGCAATAAAATCAAGAGAGGTATTGGTATTCAGGATTCCTCTGTCAAATAACATGCTGTTAAATTAGTATTTTTGCATTAGTTTTCTATACTTTCATTAATAATACCTCAGAATGTGTTATAGCAGTAGGTAGTCAAGGAGGAAGCTCCACAAACTCGCAGTAGCTGTGTGAAACGTAGCCCCATGAAATGGTTGCTGCCAACTCTTTGTGATTCTTTCATGCCTGCAGAATAAGAGATTTATGTTCTTCATAAACATGTCTCCTTCTATTTCTGAATTCTCTTCTACTGCTCCCATTGCCCAAAAGTCAAACAAAGCTAACCCTCCTCCAGGTCCCAGAGTGAAAAAATGCAAACACACTGCATTTAAAAGTAGATTTAGCAACTCCAAAGTGGGCGATTTGGTTCCACCCATCAAACCTGAGTTCTCTGATCTGAAGTCAGATGGGTGCTACTCCTAGTGAGATGTGTGCCAAATCTAATTAAGCTTTGCATAATGTGCATCTTGGGTGATTTGATTTATTAGCTTTGTTTGAAGAAAGTAATAATAAAAAAAGAAAATGACTGTAGTAATAAGCTGTTTGAATTCCCTGTGCAAGTAGGCACAGTCCCTGCTGGATCTCCCTGAAATGCTCCTGGGGTGCACAGGTTACCCACTGACAGACTGATGCAATGCTGGTGCAAAGAGGGTGTCTGGTCTGGGGTCCTGCCCCCACTGCTTCCCTGGCTTTTGGCTCAGCATAAGTGGTCAAGTATTCCTTACTGTAGATAATGATTTCCATTCTCCCAACCATCATAAGACCCAGGAAATTATCATTTATTCTCATTTATACCAGTGGAACCCAGTGCACGGAGAGGCTGGAGATGGTTGTAGTGTAGTGCAGCAGGAATACCTGCATTAGCACCAAATGCTGGGATTCACAGCTGCAAAAATAATCTCAGGTCCCTTTCTGGTGTACCAGGGTTGCTTTTAACCCCCAAAGTCTCTCTTGTGTATCTTCTCAGTTAATTTTAAGTGTGCAGCACAGACAGGATCCTCAACACCTCAGATCCTGTTGATTCTGGTGGGCCAAGCTGGGGTGGTTGGCCATGGCACTGTCTCATATCCTGCAGCATTCCCAGAGCTGGGTGTCATTTCCCATCTCAATACTGGCTGTCTTGGCTTTGCTGCCTTGTGCTTTGTGGGTTACACAGCAGGATTTCCTGCAGGGATCCTGATAAGTCCGGCTCTTGTCTTAAGGATAAGAGATCTTTTCTGTCCTCCATCCCTGGGAGCACTGACTCGTAGCTCTGTATTTGTAACCATCACCATTGTGGTGCTGGTGTTCATCACACAGCATGGAAAGAAAGAAGCACACACTGAAAATTATGGATGTTGCTCCAGTGGCTGCAGTAACTGCCCTGGGATCAGTTGGAAAGACAATTGCCTTGGGGTCAGATCAACAGAAATATTTTGGCATATAACTTCTGGTAATCTGGATGTGACTAAGGGACAATACATCTCGGGACATGGATATTAGGACCTCTTTTCCCAGTCATATTCCTTAGCTGCAGCAGGGACAAAATGTGACCAAACATTGTACATCTGCAACTTCTATTCAGTGGCTGTTAATTATTTCCAGGGAAAACGTCTGAAAGTTGTACTTTGCATTTACAATGAAAATAAGAGCCTTGAGGACCAGCAGTTCACTGTGCTGTTGGGTTATCCTGGGGTCAAATAATGGCTTTAAGACATCCTATTCTGGGAATGTTCCTATTGGAACATGAAGGGAGGTGTGTGTTTATCATCCCACTTTTCAGGACCATCTCTCCTAAAACCTTCCAAGCATTATTTCTGTTTGCAACTTGGAAAATAGGAATTAGGTGTAGGATCAGGTATATTCTTAGTTGATCACAGAGTCTTGTGCTGTTTAATGTGGATAGTGAAGATTATTAGGATATAAACCCATGTGTAAATGTCAGTCTCTTCAACCCTATTTTGTGCTGCTGAAAATAGTCAAATGATACAAACATATATCTGCAGGATTTGATGAAACATTCTCCTTTTCTGTGGAGGTTTACTTATGTTAAATGTGTAAAAAATCACTTATTTGGGAGAATATTCATAGAGTAATATGATTAAATGCAAGCAACTTTTGCAGTTGAGTGCTTTGTTAGAAAAAAAATAGACATTGTTATTTGGAAAAAGCAAGCTTTGAAATGTTTTTCTAGCTTTAATGGGGATAAGTTATTTTCTCCTTTGTTAAAAAAAGTTAGACAATTTTCTTTACACTGGAATAATGGAAGAATAAAGGAAAATACAAGGATTAGCACCAGGTTTATATGAGTGAAAATTCACACAAATTTTAAGTTTCCTTGAGATGCTCCCTGCATTTTTAATCATGATACTTGCTCTGGTTTTGGTTTTTACTTTTTAATCAAACATACAGCTAAATGTTTTTAGGTGAATGTTGTGGCAGAATACTGTTATTTAGCAACTATCAGTAAATATCACTAAAAACATTGAGTACATACACCTTCTTACCAGAAAACTATTCACAGCATTTCACTGAAGCCAGGCAGCAGAAACAAGCTGTGCAGCCTGTTGTCTAATCAACATGGTTGGAATTTTGAATATTAAAATATTCAGAATTTACTTACAGACTTTTAATACATCCCAGAACTTATCTGGCAATTAATTTCAAATTCCGCATCAGTGGGAGAGGAGCTTTCATATATTTAGCCAGTATTTTTTTTTCCTGAGAAACATGTAAAATGGTTCATTGTGAAAAATCCCTATTTTCATGTAGCTAGATACAAAACAAAAATTTGAAGAAGAAATTAAAAAGGTATTTATGCTTTCCACAACATCACTGCTTTGTAACAGGGACCATTTACCCATTCCAGCTGCACAATGACTCTGGAATATGGGGAAAACAACTGCGGGAGCTTTGGAAGAGTGTAGAAGTTTTCTGTGGCTGTGGTGATGAGCAGAAGAGTCTCACAATATCTGTCTTTGCAGTTATGGACCCCCCTTTGTCCTTAGAAAACACGACCACAAGGTGAAAGCTCCTGTTCTCATCTCCTTGATTTAACCCAAAGAGAGGTTGGGATTTTCAACGGCACCTGGGAGCGCGAGCGCTTCGCTCCCGTTGAATTTTAATGGGTTTTGGATGCTTGACTCCTTCAGGCTCCTCTGAAAACCTCAGCTTTGGTTCATCTGCCTGCTGAGGGCCTGGACTAACACGGTTTAACCCAAGGGGCAAAAGCTCTTTGATGCAAGTCAGGCGCTCTCTTCCAAAAGCCGCCTGCATGGCGGGAAGCGGCAGCGCCGTGTGTGCAGAGAGGGGCCTGTGCAAGGGGCCAGGGGAAGATGGGTTTATTTTTAAACTGGTTTGACTGACTGGCAGACACAATGAGGCTCAGCATCCCGCCTCTGCTGACTCTGCACACTGTGCTGGGCTCCGTCTCACGGTGACTCAGAGGCAGCAAGAGCGCAATTACGGCTCCTGGCTCAAACGCCGAGTCTGTTGGGAGGAGGAGAGTAATTCATTAATTTATTTGGGACACTGGATGGCTTCCTCACTGTCTGCAACAACAGGGTGTGAGCAGTCCCAGCTCCAGCTGCTGGCAGACGGGTTTTGCAAAAGCCAATGTTCCCTCTCCAGCATCCACCAGCTGGAGCAGCGGCGAGGGCATCGGGCTGAGCCTCCTGTGCCAACATCCCTGGGCAGAGGAGCCAGTGGAAGGGCTCAGGGGGCCTTTGTGAAATTATCACAATGCTTGTGTGTTCAGTAATTAGAGATTTAGTGTTTTCAAAGCCTGCTGGGGGAATTTTTCATAGCATGAGGTCTGTTCATTTCCACTGGAAACAATAGGGCTGATGTGTCTGGTGGGGTTGGTCAAAGTTGGTGTGGCCAGTGGATGGGATGTATCCCTGAAACTACCTGTTAATTGATGCATCAAATAGCCCCAGAAACTTCCAGGCTTACATTCTTCCTCCTCCCAGTGCAAACTGGGAGCAGTTCCATTAAAGGACACACTTGGGGAATATTGCAGAGTGGTACAGGTGGCAAAAGAAAGGTTTACTATGATTTTTTTTCACTGAGTAACATTTCCTTGAGTAGCACAGTATCAAGCATAATAAAATATTAAAATAATTTAAAAATTACATTTATGGTCATTACATTTCAGACAGATGGTCCTCCATCCTGACAGTAGTTTCATCTTTGCACCTCAGCTCTCTCAGGGAGCTGCGTGGCAGTGAATGCAATGCCACAGGGGCAAAGGCCACCCTACAATTTTGTATAGGCAACTAAATTTCCTTATTTTGTGAAATGCAATTACCATAAATTAAAATCTGCCAACATATACATTATTTAAAAGTAAATATTACGAGGTCACTATCCTGACTGGGAATTCTGTATACTTCCACAGTATAAATATTTATTAATTATAACAGTAATAATACCTTAGTCTTTTGTTTGCTTTCTAAATGTTTGCACTAATAAAAAACCCTGTAAAATCTGCATTCCTGTGGACTGCAAGGACTACATATGAAATTAAATATGCATTTCAAACATTATACTTGCAAGTTAACAAGGATAGAATGCTACAAATAGCAAGCTGTTGTTTTAGGAGTATTTGTAGAATTAAATTTGCCGCCAGTCTTAATCTCTGCAGAATGTGGTAAATAAGGTCAGTTTGGCAGTTCAGTGCTTCTAATGAAAAATAATTTGCAATTTCTATTGCAAATAGACAAGTTTTTAAACTATTTTATTTACCAAAGACAATATTTTCAGGCACAGTTGATCTTGATGTGAATGATGCATGTCCATTACAACACAGTCATTTCAAAGCACTCAGTAGCCCCAGAATAGCAGTTTGGGTGTTGTGTTGGGATTTTTGGATATGGTTGAGGAGGGAGGACTGCAGCACTGTGTTACAGCAGGAAAACCAGCCAAGACAAAAATGCAGATACAAAGATGTGTCTTGGCTCCAAAGTCCATTTTTTAAGCTTGATTTCAAGAAGTACTGAGGGGAAAATTACTTTAAATATCAAGTAGGATTTTTTAAAAGCATTTAAGTAGCTTCTGAACATGATTTCACTCACTTCTAAATGAGACTGGTCCTGAGAATTTTTAGGAGACTTCAAATCTACTTTAGGAGGTTAAAATAACTTATTTTCATATCTTATTCCTTATGATATTTAATGTTGAGAAGCTAGCATGAAGGATCAGTGATAATTGCTCCCATTAAGTGGGTAATTTTTGGCATCTAAGCAAAACATCGGATTCTGTTGTTCTGTGGACCTACTTGAGGAACAAGCTCTTACTAAATACAGGTTCAAAACATAGTCTTAATTTGTGAGTCAACTTGAATGGAGCCTGTGAGAGGCATTTGCACTACTGTGGGTGTCTGAAGCACCAGATTTCTCTCTCTAGGTTTGAAACTCTATTAAGTTTTACCAGCTTATCCCATAGCTGATTTTCTGGGTCTAAAACATGGCAGAAACACAAACACAACCTGGCATCTCATCGTTGCTTGGCTTGCACAAGAATTACGTAATTGTACTTTTTGCTCCGAGGAACTATTTTGAAGTGATAATGGTTTTCTTAAAGAGATGCTGTGAAGATAAGCATCAAGTATTTATTTCCATAAAAACATCCATTCTCAGCCTTGAGATGAACACCACCTTTATTTATTAAAAGTGAGGATTTCTTAATCATGTGACTGACTAATGAGTTGTAGGACCCTGCAAAGAGGAGATGGCACCTACTCCCTGGCTGCTCTGTAATTACAATCTGGGATGAGGGATTTGATCTTGCAGTCATGCAAAGGGAATTGTGTGTGTGTAATCAAGTGGAGCACAAAATGAGGGTGATGTCAGTTAGCAGTAGGATGACATTGTCTTTTTTTATACTACAAACTGGAATTTAACATATCTCCCCATAGACCCAACCCTGTAAATGAACATAGGACTGGTGCAGTGCATGTGTGGGTTTCCAATGACATGCCAGTGATTTTTTTAAAATCCAGTGACCTATTGATATAGATTAATTTGCATTCTTCACACCTAAATCATGGCTCTTGTTCATATTTCAGGAAACCAGCATATTCCATAGGTGAGAAAGACCAGTGAGTCCCTCCACCCTTCGTAGCCCATGACTTCTGTCTTTAAAAAAATGGTTACTTTTAGACAAATTTAGCTATTCCCTGAAGTTTAAATACACAACACAATCTGTCCTAGAAGTTTACAGTCTTGCCAGCGAGACATCCATGTGTCTGACAATTCATTAATCAATCACAGTTCCTACATTGTACTATTTATGATGGTTAAGGAGAAAATGAAAACCTGACTGGAAAAAACCATAAAAATCTCCCACACTTTTGAATTAACTTTCCTCTAGACTGGTGATTTTCATCCTCTTCTAATGGGCTGGGTGCACTTCTTTATAAAATATTTAAGCTTTGTCAGTATGGACTTGCTTTTTTAAAGTTATTGATCCAAGTCCCTGCACTGCTGCAGATCTGGAGACCACAAGTCAAGATCATTGGTTGGAACAGCTCATCTTTAGAGCTTTGTAGTCTTGTACACTGTGTTTTCACCAGTCATGGGTGCCAGGGGTTTGAAAATCTGATGAACTTTAGTGCCTTTTTAGTGGGATCCAAGGTAGCTCTCAGGTCTTTGGCACTTGAGTTAGGAGGAAGCATTGTGTTCTACTTTTGTTTCACAGCAGAATTGTTTTCCTTTCCAAAGATCAGTATCAGAGAAATTGTCTTCCCAAAAGCCTTGTTCAGGACTGCAGCCACCTGGAAGTTGTGCACCATTTAAGGTAAAGCCTCAGCTCAGCAAAAACTATCGAAATCATGATAATTTTTCCCTAACTTGAATTTTAAATGAGACTAAAACTGCCTTTTTTTTTTTTTTTTAATTCATTGCAAGGTCTTGGACCATACATTGACATGTATTAACTGGTGCTTTTTTTTCTCCTGGACGATTTTAATTTTAGGGAAACAATTAGTCCTGATAAATAGTATTAAAAAAAATCTAAAATATTTTCATCAATTGAAAAGTTACAAAAAAAGTTAAAAGAAATGTTTGATTTGACCCAAAGAACAACAGTTTCATTAATTCTGAACACTTAACACTCATTTATATGACATTGGGGGAAATACAAGAATCTTGGAAAAGAAATCAATTATTTTAGCAAATGCTGGAATGAGACGTTGCAATTTTCAGGGAAGTATTTCTGTTTGTTTTGGTCTCTCAAAGGAATGCTTGGCTGAAACTGGCACAAAGACACACTGAGTGATTCAAGTTTGCTGAATGTGCAGTTTTAGTCCGAGTGCTGTTTTCCACACTGCTGCAGAGCCATGGAGAGCTCAGAACCTTTTCCTGTATGTTCATGCAAACACTTTATCGCTTTATTTTTGCTTGTCCCCCCAGATAGAATACTTTCACTGGCTTACCAAGCCAACATCATTTACACATCAAAACAATAATTCATTTTCAGATTCAGCCCTTCATAAAAAAGATAAGTAGGGCTTAATTGGCATCCAGTGCCTGTGCAGCTATTCTGTGCTAGAGTGGAGTTAAGTGGGGTTTCTCAGACAAGGGCCTTGGGCGAGCCCTCTGTCTGGGATGAATTTCTCCCCAATTAAACTCATTTGTTTTCACATTCACATAATGGCACCTGAGATATGGAATGTCTCAACCACTTCCTTCAGCTTTTTTCTGAGGGTGGGGAATTGTTTAAATCTGAGCTGCAAACTCATTACGGTAGAATATACCGTGCAAATAAATGTCCAATGTGCTGGAGGATTATCTGATTAAAGAGGTTAAATTATGCTCTTATTACTTTAATAGTTTATCTTTTCTGAGGTTCAGGTAGAATGATGTTTTATTGAAGATATGCCAAGAGGTGGAGTTTTGCTTTGGATTATGTTTTGGATGGAAGTTGAGTTTGAAGCTGAATCAGAGGTGCCAGATCTTATGACCTGCTCATGCCAGACTGGGGTTGGGGTGATGGGAATTGTGGAAGATTTGCCATCTCAAAAATTTTGAGAAATACTTACTCTTCAAAGAGCTCTGCAGCATCTGAGTTGGAACTGGTCACGCTCACAGAAAGAAACCCAGAACAGAATTCAGAGAGGTTTTGCTAATCAGAATCTTCCTCCTAAGCTGTCTCACAGGATTACCTAGAACCAAAGAAAAAACCACCTCTGTCATCTTACCTGAAACTTTTAACCATTATCTTTTCCATATTTTGAATTCCTATAACTGAAGTGAGGAAAACTGGGCTGATCTACACTGAAACTGTTATGACTTCTCTCAGTCTGATCTCTGGACACTCAGGGTCAAACTTTTAAAGGCCCTTGAGTTCCTGATGGTGCCAGGGGGATGCCCACAGGCATTATTGTCTCATTAGAAGCTCAGTATTTTTGGAAACTCCAGGGAGAAATTGGTGCAAAAATCAAATTTGTTTTCAAGTTCTTTATGCTGCACTTACTTTTGAGCAGCTGCCTCCTTGATGAGAAAGGCAGCATCCTCTGTTGAAAGCAAAGGATGACCCATCCTGGCCTCTGTTATCTGTCTCTGTGTTTGAGACTAGGCACAAAGTCCAAATTTGGGGCCAGAAACATCACCCAAACCCCTCTCATCTGCTCAGCTTCCTTTCAGAACAAAACTAAAAAGAATGATTCTGAGTCATGTTTGTATTTTGCTTTGAGATTTCTGGCTTGGAAAAAACATAGGAGGATTTATATTATTCTTCTGATGAAGAAATATCTTGATGGGGGCTCATGATCATCTTTCCCTCTTCTGTTGAAATTCTGCATGAAGAAGCATAATGCAAACATCTCTCCCATCAGGACAAAGATGTCCAGATGGGACAAGAGAAATAATTAAATATACTCAAATACTGTGTCAAGAAGTTAGTCTTTCTTCTAGTTTGGCATGTTAATAACCACAAGAATTAGGGATGGAAAGATCCAGTGTTGCAAGAGCAGTAACATGGGAAGCTGTGGGAAATCCTGTCTCCATCTGGCATCAGCGATGAGCAGAGAGGATGGGATGCAGCCAAAACTGAGCTGCAGCTTTGGTGATCAGAGCATTTTCTGTACACCTCTGAGGTGCCCTGGGTGCACAGAGAACAATGTGTGTTTAAAACCATGGTGCTGGACTTACCTGTGCTCCAGCAAAGCAAAGGTGGGGTGTGTTCCCTGTAGTGTTGCATCTACAGCGGCTGCAACTTAATGTATCGTAACAAACTGCACCTTAATAAAAAAAAATAAATAAAAAGAGCAACCATGCAGGCAAGAAGAAGCATCTGCATTTGCTTTACTGGATCTTTTTGTCAGGCATTGTGATCAGGCTGACAGTTAGCCCTGAGGAAAGTTATAAATTCTGCGCTGAATTGCGGTACAATCTTTCACCATGGCATTTCTGCCCTCTGGCCACGCTCTGGTTATCCATAATTGTGGCAGATAATGGTTTTTTATGGCTGGAAACATTCTTTGCAGGCACAGGGACAATAACCAGGGCTGAAAATGTAATTAAAGTGAATGGATGAACTTTCTTAAAGAAACAGTGTAGATTATTACTGGAGCTTAACACCTACAAAGCCTGAGGCAAAATGGCAGCATCTGAAAAAACTTGTATAAATTTTAAATGTAGGGCAAGCTTGAAGGTGGATATTAGATTACAGAAGGAAAACTGAGACATTTGATGTAACAGATAACTAAAGGCTTAGATCATCTCCAGAAATATAAACTAATGTAACTTATCTTTCTCTGTCAGTTGGAATATGTTATTTGTGATCCGTGGCACCTTGTTTTCATGAATATTTGGAGAAGTTTGTTTCAGATTTTGTCCACTTGTGCAGCTGTAAAAGCATCTTCCTTAAATAATTAGAGTAGGAAAGAGATGGTGTGTCTTCTTTGTAATACCTATTTCTTATGCTGAGACACAACAGATTTATTTTTTTCTCTACATAACACCATTAAGGATCTAAAAATGAAGTTTTCATTGAACAGTTCTGTAAAGGCACAAATAAATAGAAAATAGCAGACTTCTATTCATTATAGCACTTCTGCTGCAACTCTGAAAGCCAAATGAATCACAGCACATTGTCTGCTTCTGGTTTACTCTCCTCTTGGGGCTATTTTAGTTACCTGCTGATAGTTCCTTTCCCAGATGGAGATGCTTCCTAACTTCCAAAGAACATCATCATTCATCTGTATCTGCTGAAAACCAAAATGAGACAACACATTAATTATTATTAACAAGGAGTTAATACTTCTGATAGTTAATTTACCCTTCATGAGCTGATAAAGGGCAATCTTAGACTTGGCTCTTATGTTTCCTCATATCCTGAATGCTGGAGTTGGAGAGCCTTCACTGTTTTGGGGTCAGCAAGGCACAATTTTAGTGCTGCATGGCCTTTCTGAGGTGACATTTCTGAGCTGCTCAGTTTGCACATGTGAAAACTGGTTGCAAAATTTAGAAGCAACTTGCTTTCTCTTCCCTGTTCTATTTTTAGTGCACAGCTTTATTCCCACAGAAACATTCCAGCAGCCACACTGGGATAGCAGCAGTACAGGTAACACACAGCCTGTCGTGGCACAGGTGGAACAACTGACTTCCCCACTCATTGCAAATTAAGACAACTTTCTGTGTGGGATAAAATGAGAACTGGCAAAGCTGCTTTTATGTGTTTTAAATGAGCTTCACAGTTAAGGATAAATTATGCTAATCTAGAACCACAAACAATTCAGGCAACTGGCTTTTGCACACCTTGTACCTGCTCAGTGAGCTTGGTCTTTGAGTTATGGGCTTATATGACCAAGCTGAATGTTGGAGCCCTGTGTATGTATTTGCAAAGTATTTTCTGTTTCAATTCATTGTGGAAAAAGTAGGTCTTGTGAAAATCATTGTGAACCAAAGGGATAGTGGGGACCAGTCTCACCAGGTTTCCTCTGCCACTCGTAGTGGTTTGGGCTTCCAAGCACCTTAGTACATCAGGGAGTCTGTAAAAGAGCCTGTGTATTTTCAATTTATTCCTTTATTTGTCCTAGTCTTCAAATGAAAGATGATCCCAGATATTGCTCCTCTAGTTGTGTTTCAATGATAGAATGAAGAGGGAAAATTAGTCAGAGAAAGGAGATCTCCACAAACAGGCCTGAATTTTGTAAAATCAAATACTCTACAGCAACAACTGAGCCCAAAGAAAATGGTAGAAAAGCTCACTTTGGTTTTCATCTAATGGCTTTCCTATTATCGGTGCTCTGATCCACCCACACAAAATGTGGATCAGGAATTTAGGCTTGGTAAAAGGTTCTCTGTGATTAAACTACTGCTTGTAACTGAGATTTTTTTCCTCTTTAAAAAGAAGGGAAGAAAAGGGAAAGGTCAGCTGAAATGCTGCCAAAAAAATCTATGTCCTTCTTCTGTATTAGTACAGTCAACTTATACATGGCTGATTCACATTATGGCATAAATATCACTGACATGATCCCACCTGACAAGATCATGTGATATGGCATATTAAACTTAAAGAAAAGAATCTTTTAGATCAGATGTCCTCCATCAATTTCAATTTCTGAGCGATATAGCTTAAAGAATTTGGCATATGAAAGAAATTCTGGTGTCTGTCTAGAATAAAGAAGTTTGTGTGTCATAGTTACTGCTCAGTGTAGGGATCAGAAAATTCATTTTTTTTTAAATTGCAGTTTTTCTACGGGGATTTTTAAGAAACACTGGGGTTTTTTTTCCAGTTTAATTTTTCTTAATAAATGCAAACCAGCTCAACAGACACACCAGAACAAGCAAAACGCTGAGCAGAACGTTTCTCTCAATTAACCATGCTGTTTATCTACACCTGTAGCGTGTTGCCACATGTTTTTGATTAATACAAACACACAGCTCTTGGTATGAATTTCTGTGCATATAGAAATCCACTTAGCTCATAAGAAAAAAAAAGGGTTCAATATTAAGAAGATAGAAAAATATGAATAAAATGACAGTATAATAACGCTGAGGTAAAGAATATTTTGCAGCATCTGTACATATATTTTTTTTTTAAGGGTATTTTTTTGTATTTTGAGGTGGGCAGGAAGACAGCAGGGAAAGTCAACTGTACTTGGTAGTGTATTGCAAACAGCTTTGGTCTGATACCAGGAATGGGAGTGGAAAATAAAAACAGTCAGTTGACTTGGGGAGGTGGGAAAACTTTGATTTAGAGGCATGGACTAATATGGACAATACTAATGGAAAATGATAATATTGCTCTTGGCTGGGAAGGTTTAATTTTTGGGTGTGTTTGCTGAGTTCTTCTGTAGTTTCCAGCTGGGAATTCTCAATTAGTCACACAGATTTTGGATGGAGAGAGCTTATTCCCATCTGCTGATGAGACCATAGGTGTAAGTATACTTAAAGTATAAACTTGAAGTAGCTAAATTTTTAAATGTTCATCTAAAGTCTCTTCATAAGTGCTAAAGGCAACTTTGCCCTTTATTCAAAAGTTTGTTCTCTTTTTGGGTACTTCTCCAAACAACAACTTCCAGTTGGTTCCTCTGATTTCTCCCTGTTCTGATAGCACCTCAGGTTTGACTCATGTCTGGGACTGTGTTTAATCACAAAGGTGAAACTTTTGACTGAAAAGATCTATTTGTCTGTAAAATTTTCTCTTTTCCGAAAGATGTTTTCAAATGCTGATGAATTAATTTATGCAAGAAATATCTTAAAAAAAGAAAGTTTTAGTTTTCCTTTAATTTGTGCTGATAATAGTTATCTGGTGACAAATGAACTCATACAGGACTTTTTAAAGATATGCAAAAAACACCTATCTGCAAGTTTATTTTTACAGAACAATTAGGAATCATGTACCCTGTATCTATGATGGAGAATGTGTGTGGTGGACATTTCCTGCTGTGGTGGGAATGGCACAGACTTTCCCATCAATACACAAATGCCCAGCAGCACAACAGCTGAGGTGTGAAAAACCCCAGTCTGGCAAGGAAAAGACCACACTGGAGTGGTGAAATAGCTGAGAACTGAAACAGAATTTTTCCAGCAGCTGCTATTTATTTTTTTCATCTTTTCCTGAGCTGCTCCTCCCACAAGGAGACTGATGGATGAGGGAGAGAAGGAAAGAGCAGTTTTGTTGGGGGAGTTCAGGGCAGCTCGGCTGACAAGTGTTGCTGAGGTGAATTGTGTGTGGAGCCACCAAGTGCCCATCTGTCACTTGTGGGTTCACCACAACTCGATATTTTGGGCATGGCTGGGGCACCTTTTCTGCTGAGGTTGCTGCTCTGCTCCTTCAGCACGAGGAGATGCACCAGGAAGCTGCCAAAATCAAGTGGCAGGCAAAGGGAATAATAATGAAAGTAATGGAAAAGAAAAGAATCCTACCAGGTACAAAATAAGCACCTCTGAAAACCAAGTTATGTGTAGGTTATGTGCTGGAGAGGCAGTGGGGCATGAAACAGTAGAGATGCTTAGAAAGATTCATGATTATGAACATAGGCATTAACCACAAGCGGAATATAAACCCTTCATTTAGCTTGGGGTAAAGAAAGAAACAAAACTGTTTCTTGATGTCATGTCAGAAGAGATCATGTCTGATTCTGATGTGCTGCAAAAGAAATTCTGCATGTGATAGAGCCCACAGTTCCTCCATGTCCTTCATGCCTTTTAGGCACAGAGAGGGGCAGACAGTTGGATTTAGTACAGTGCTATGATGATGCTAGACAAGGCTGGAGAGAGGGGAAAGTTCTTTTGCTCTGGGCAGCTGGGGAGAAAACACAAGTTTTTTCCAGATCAGACTCGTGGTTGCTCTGAGAGGCAGCTGGGTGACTGCTCAGGCGAGGGTTATTTGTGCAGAGAGCCCAGGAAATTGGTCCAGGGCTCTTGAGGGACCAGAGCGGAGACCACACTCTTCTAGGAAAAGAAAGCTTGTTCAGGGGTTTAGAAAAGAAACTCTGTAGGTCTGTGTATCTACAGATGGTCTGGGACTGGAAGGTGGGTCTGTTCCAAAGAGCAGCCTTCTGCCTGGACTTTCTGCACTGGCTGTTGTTAACACACCCATTCAGCCAGACTTTGGTCATTTATTCATTGTTTAGACGTGGAGTTTGTAGCTTGACTTCTCTTCCCGTGGTCTAAAGAAAGCAGCAACTTCCCTGCCTCAGAAAGAGATGCTGCAAAACAAACGTTGGGAATTGCAAGAGGTTGTGCTTTGAGGGTGCTGAGTAAGCAATAAAAAATTGGCACACGTTTTCTGACCGTGTTTCTATCTCCCCTGGCACTTCCTTTTAGAGAGAGAAAGCTTCCAATAAAAGAGTTAAACGTTGCAAGAAATGCATATTTCAACTTTACGTGCCTTAATTTCACTGTTGGAAGTTTCTTTGATCTTTTTTTTTTTTCGGTTTAGCGTTAGTAGGAGAAACTTGTGCTTAACAACAACATTGCAGTGTGGCCAAGTCTTCAGGTAATTTGCTCAAAGTAGAAAGGCAATGAGCAAGAGGGTAGAAATAAGTCCAGAAGGATCTGATCCAATGTGTATTGACATCATGGAGAGGTTTCTATTTGTTTAAATTGGTTTTAGGTTGGCAATATTTAGATTTCAACAGAATCCTTCAAGATCTGTGGTTGTTTCATCTGTAACAAATGATCCACAAAAGTTTTGTGGATAAAGTGTATCTTAGTTTGTACATAAGATGAGTGAATAATTTTAATAGCACCAATCATAAATGAATGGTCATAATAAAAGTTATTTTGAACTATTTCAATCAACTATCCAATAGAGAAATATTTGTGTTTTCAGCTAACTATAATAAAAACCTTGCAGGAATTTCTGGAGAAAAAAATCTTTAATATTTATTTTTAATTATACTTTATAGTATTTCTTTCAAGTGACTTGATTGTTAGGTTTGATAGATTAAGAATCTAATTTAGCAATATTTGCAATAAACCCAACTTCTTCCTACTTCAAGTTCAAAACATTTCCAAGGAAGAGAGAACCAAGTGCTTGTCAGTACTTCAGCTCTTTGTTGTTTTGATTTGTAGATTTTTGGGGAAGGTTATAGGGGAAGGGAATTAAAAGGAAAATGTCAGAAATGTTCTTGATACTTTTGTGTATTATTAGAAAAATTAACTGTCGCTCTCCTACGTTTGGAGTCGGGCTTTCTCTCGGCACTGGGAGATCTACACTAACAAGCCTGATCCATGCTGACATCTAGCAGATCTCATTCCTTCACTTCCAAAATTTCAGAGGGAAAAAGCTGTAGAAGTCCACAGGGAATTACCAAAGAATCACAATGTTTGCAAGAAAAGCAAGAAATATCCTATATGGGATTTCGTAGTTTTGGATACTGAAGTCGAACTTGCGTTTCAGTGAATATCAAAAATCATTTGTGTCACGTGCACAGGCTCTGTGAGGTCTAAACACCAGTAAAACCAGTGAAATGGAAGATTTATAAATACATCTGATATTTTATTCTGCTCTTCCTTGTGTAATTATAACATTTTATTTGGATGGAGAGATGCTGGGAGAAGTATCACAGTGTGCCTGCCCTATCCAAGGACTTTTTCTAGGCAAACTTATAGGGCTGAAACAAGATACAAGGAGAGAAGTATTTTTGATGAGGAATATTCTGATATTCCCTTTGTACTTAGGATTAGTGTAGAAGCATTTATAGTGTGTGAAAAGAAGAAAATTTTGCATTCAAAACACCTTCTGTCACTGTTAGGAAACCAAAAGATAATACAAAAGGAGGTCTGAACTCCATGAAGTTTTAAGGACCTATAACTTATTCTAGTAAGAGTTGAGCAAGGACATTCAGAATGAATGTTAGGGGTTTTTTTTTCAGTGGGGAGGTGAAAAAGAACTACATTAAAAAAGCAGACATTAAAGAAACAATAAAATAAATCAACCCAGAACATTCGGATGTTGAACAACCCTCACAGAGTTATAGCAGTAAATGCTGCAAAACTGAGGATGATCAAGAGAGATATAAATCCCTGTGCCATCTTTTGGCTCTTGGAAATTGGGAGATTTCCTGGAGGCAAATTCATTCCTGATTTCCTGGTTCAGGTCATCTCACATGTCCTTCTTTAGGACTGCTGATGAAGTTAGGGTGCTAGACAAGATAGGCTATTGATTCACCCTGTTGTAACAATTCCTCATTGTCTCTGTCTCTGGCAAAGAAGCTTTTGGAACAAAATCTTCAATCTCATGTTTANAATCTATAACCAAAACTGAAAATATCTATAACCAAAACTGAAATATTATATTCCCTTTCATAACAGAATGTGGCTGCTGAGGTATTGAAGAAGATGAGCAATGACACTGCCATACTTTCCAAATGGTGTGTGAAATTCAGCCATTGGTCCATGCAAGTTTCATACGATTGTGATTTGACTAATGAGATGGACTGTGCAATTTCCTATTTTTCTAATAAAGCCTGCAAAGCAATTATGAAAGGGTCCAGGCAAAGAGGGAAGGGGGAGGGGTGGTAAAAAGCAGCTGAAAGAAAAGTCTTTAACTTCTACATACTTTACAAAATCTTTAATTGGATCCTATTAAGTGAAACGCCTCAAGATTAAAATATTTCATTATTGTAACGATAGCAGCAAAGATTGGAAGCAAGGAATGAGAACACTGGGTCTGGATTGTGTTTCTCCTAAGTGGTTTACATATTTTCTGACTTAAAACAGTGTAATACCTTTTTACACTTGGTGAAATTACAGCTCAAGGTGATTTGGTCTCTTTATTATTTCTTAGACTTTCTCTGTGCTGCAAAAAGGAAAAACTTGCTGAATGTGATTGTTTCACCTAAATACTGCAGATGTGTTTAAGGACAATCCTGAATTCCAGTTACAGCTCTGTATAGAATTACTTCTCTGAACTGAAGGGAAAACCAGGAAGAAAATGGGTTGGTCTGAAATCACGTTTCATTTTTTTTGTGTTTCCTTCCCAAATGTCTTAGTACTTTGTTGTGTTTAGTGTTGCAGTGTTTTTCTCATTGCGACAAAACCAAAAAGTTTGAAATACAAACTAGAAAAGGGTAAAAAAAAGTAGAAAAAATGGTATTTTGCAATGGGTAAAAAACTCTATTTAAGCTAAATGAAAGGCATTGTTGCATTATTGTTTCCAATCTCAATGATAATCCTTAAATTAATTTTAAAATTAAACATAATTTGGAAAAGTCAAAACATTTCAAAACTCTAAATGAAATGTTTCTTGATAATAGAAAATAATATATATTTTCCTTGACAATTAGTATCTGTGTTTTTCAGCTGTCCATCAGAACATGTAGTTTAGGTCTAAATGCAAATATTATATTCTACCTTAAATGTATTCGTGAAAATAGAATAGGTAAAATCAGATTAAAGGAGAGACATGATAGAACACACTGTGTCAAAGGTGGAGGTTTAATCTGCAGTAAATTAAGGGCCTTGCAATGTTTGTTTGATTGCGGGCAGGTCATCAGTAAACCAGTTACAGGAATCTGCTGAATTCTCTTTGATGAAATGAATATCAGTCGATAAAACTGATTATTAGCTGAATTGCAGTTGGTTTGAACCAAGTGCTGGGGCATTAAAGTGAATTCCCCACACAAAGCCCAGTGAGCAGTGCAATAGTGCCAGCAACTGCCCTGCTGCAGGACACGGGCTGGTTCCTGCCAGAGGGATCCCTGGAGAGGGATTTTTAAAGACTCTTCCCACAAAGAGTGACCCAGACTGCTCTGCCTCTCTTTGGAAGACCAGATGTGCAGGACAGACCTGGTGTCTGAAAAGAGGGTGGAAAAGCAGAGCAGTTTTTCAGGGGCAGCACTGCAGGTACCCCAGGTACCTGCACTCCCCCCAACCACCCACATTATTTACTTTCTAATTTTTTTGAATCCTTCCAGTCTTGAGTTTATATAACATTTAGACGGTGCAAGATGCTAGTGCCCTCCACTGTCGCTGATTTCTCTGAAAACCAGGAGTCCAGTCACTGTAAAATGGTCATTGAATATCAAAGGCACCACAGCGCTGCTCAGTCAATCGGGAATTGTGTCTGCAGGCAAAAAGATGTCTGGATTAAATCTTAATTCTCACAAACCACGCTCAGTGGGGGCTGGAGTTTGCTGGTGAAGGCAAATGAAGAGTATTGCACTAAAGCAATTTGGAGAGCTCAAACTCTTCCCTCCCTCGGCAAAGTTAACAATCTCTAGAAAGATTTCTAGGCACTGAACAGAAAACTGTCAGCAGCCCTGGTGGTTTCAAGCAGATAAGGCTTCACCTGTAGTACTCGAATATTGCAGCACAGCTGCTGCTTGAGACCTGGAAAGGAGGAAAAAGAACTCTGATAAAAGAAAAGAGCTGCTTTTCTCATTAGACTAGAAGAGACCTAAAAGTGCAAGGGGAAAAAAAATTAAAGGAGATGACTTTTGCTTCTGATTACCTAAAGTGGTCGTGTTCTCTCCCAGGGAATTCCACATCTCAGTAACAATAACTCCATGCTGAAGGCAATGACCATTTCCCCTCGGATGGGTGGGCACCAGAGAGGGGCTGGGCACAGGAGCTGCTGCCTGCAAGTGGCACTTGGCAGCTGCTGGCAGGAGCATCTCCCCTCCAGTGTGGGGCCTCTGGTAGCTGCAGCCCTCTGCTCCCTATGGAAGTTTAATGGAGAAAGTGGTTATAGTTGTTGTATAAGGTGTGGCTTCGAGGATTTCTGTTTTCAGACTCTTTATTGAAATCCACTGAACCGTGCTGTCTTGTCTTTCATTTATGTTTTTTTATTATGCTTACATACAAGGTTTTGTCATAAAAGTGTAGTTGCCAGGAGGCAAGTTGTATATGAAAAATGCTCTGGTGGTTTTATTTGAATAGCAGAGCATGTGTAGGATTCCAGGATTTAATAGGCTGCTTAAGAGTATTTAAGTAAGTTTTGAGTGTTGCAAATGCTCTGGGGAGGGAGCTGTGCTGCTGGGTGAGCAGTGCCTCACACCACGGTCCTGGGCTGTGGCTGGAGCTCTGAAGTGCAAAACCCAACCTACTGCTTGGGATATAAGGTCAGGCCTGGAGTTAACCAGAGATCATGGGCAGGTTTGGTGCATCAGAACCCACTGGGTTTGATTTTAGACAAAGGGTAATACACATAAAAGTTTTGCAGTGGAATTGTGTGTTTTTCACAAAAAGGTAAATCTGTGCTTTGACACCCCATAGCCTCCATCTCCCTCCTTCCCTGTACAGATCTGTGGGGTCAAGACTATCAATCTTATCCCCAAATGGTGGGTTACCTTCTGGAGAAAAACTTGGTGAATTGATTTGATGCAAGCGAGCTGCCCTACAGAACTCCTGTGAGTTTTTGGATTGGATGCAGACCTGTCCTCCTCTGTTCTGTCTCAGCCTGACGTGGTTCCAGCTCTGATTTTTTGACAGGTCACCCTGCTGTGGGTTGTGTCCTCTGGTCCTCATAATTTTGATTGTGAATGGTGACATCCACTTTCTTACAAACCTCTTGGCAACACCAACTAACAGCCAATTTCTTCACTGATAAAACTGAGGGTGTATTCAAACTGGGAGTTGGCTAGATGGCCAATGTAATTATATGCATTAATTAATTATATGCGTTAATTCTGGGTCTGTAAATGCCAAGAGTTAACAATGGTCAGATTGAAGCTTCCAGACCAAATCTGTCTTCATTAAAACTTCTGATTGTAAAGACCTTTGTGATATCCATACAGCTCAGGTTATCAGGAATTATGGATCCCAGCACCAGGTTCAAGAAAATCTCTTTTTAGAGCCGAATTTTTGGAGATGTATTGGAGAGAATAGGGAAGAGAACAGTAGAGTTCTCTTTGAATGAAGCGGGGAACTCTGAAGTGCATAAAGAAACTGAAAGAGATCCATGAAAATCGACATCCGAGATAAAAGGAATCTAAAAATTTCTGTGCTAGGAGAGCACAGTGAAATCCTGATGCTGGGTTTTTGGCAGGTCTGGGCATAAGTCAACTGCTTACTGATGCATAGCCCAGGCAGACCTGGCATCTGCTCCTCCAGAGCTACCCTGCCAGCTGCCTCAGCCATAAATGGGATCCCACAAACATGTACAGTCAAGGATGAACAATGAAAAAGGTGAAATATATTCCAGAGGTTAAGAAAGAAGAGTGGGACTGGGAAGCGTTTTTAATCTCATTTTGATACTGACTTTTCTGCATTTAGTCTACAATGAAATTGGAAAAAAGGAGAGTGGTCCTGGCCATATGATAAATTGGAGGTGCTGGATGCTGTCTGTCCATGCTGAAGGCTGGTAGCCACATAACCTCTGCTCAAATCATTCACCCTGCCTAGGAGATCTGAGCTCAGGCTGTTTCATAGGGAATGTGGGGATCCCTGGCTGTGTCTGGTTCACCAGAGGGACAATGAGTGAGAGTAGAGGCTCACTCACATGGAGGTGCTGCTGTTGCACAGTGGGTAACTCAGCCCACTGGACACCTGGGGATGGGCAGAACTTGTGGTGCATTGGCTTGATCTTGGAGGACAGACATGGACTTGCTCCCCCAGTGCACACTACCTTGATCTCTGAGCACTCACTGCTCTGTAAACTCAGAGGTGCTGCAAGGAGTAATTAATCTGAAACACCTCCAGGAACACTTTAAACATGAAAAGTGACACCTCAAATTTGTTATAAAATGAGATGACAAATCATTTGAGCAAATGTTGGGTACCTGTCATAAGACATCCTCTCGTAATAGTGAGAATCTTCTAATAATCATTAGCAGCTTATTTGCATGGATTTTTCCTGTATTTGATGTGAAATCTTGTTTGGCTGGATGCAAGGAAGGCTAAGTATGTGCTGAAAGCCAGTAATTTGATTATCTACACTCTTTCTGTCTAGTTATATGATCCTTGCAAAGTCCTTTATTAAAACCTATTTAGAAAGAGTTGCTAAACCTTGGTGGAATGCCAGCCATGCCAATACAATCTGGCCAGTGAGGAGTAGGTGCTTGTTGAACAGAAAACTTTAATCTTGTTAAGATTGGATACAAGAGGAAATGGTAATAACTGGGCTGTGCTGAAACTGTAGCTCAGACAATGAAAGTGGCACCTCCGTTGTGGTGTGGACACACCTGTCCTTTTTCATACTGGAAAACTCTTCTTTCATGTAGGATAATCCTAATGTATAGGATTCCAAAAGAGCTTTTCACAGGTCATAATTATCCTCCATGCCAGCAGTTCCTGAATAGGCATCTTGGTCACTTCATTTGCATGTTGTGTAGCTACCATTTGTTCTTGGAAGGGGAGGGATTCCTTTGAGGCAAGTTGGGTTTGCAGTTTCTGCCTTTCAAAAATGATTTTTAGAGCATCGATAGATGTTGTGGAAAGTCATAGATAGCAATAAAATGGTATCTAAAATAAGATATGCTCTTGGCATTTTGTCTGTATGTGTTAGAGGAGGAGACCATGTAATTTGAAGGCATTAGTAGAAGCTGGGCAGTGATAGCACATTGAAAAGAGTCCCCTGTAGGGAACCCTCGGTCCCAAATGTAAAAGGTATGTGTGGAGACATATATCTCCACAGCTGGACCACATTACTTCTAGGGCCATAAACTGTTTATAGAAATGCTCAAAAGCACCACTAAAGTAACTGGACTGAGATTTGCTGAAAGCTATGGATAGTTTCAGTGAAAGGTTTAATTAGGATGGTGAATTTGGGCCAAGTAATATCATGACAATGCTGGGGAAAACTAGATGTGCTGTTCTTCCATGAGGTTTATTTTAAGAGTGAATCAGGGCAAATATCATAGCTTGAAGTGATGAATATCCACCATGGCACTTGCATGCCCCCAACTAGAAGAGCACACACTCTGTTATTTTCTCAACACAATCTTGAGCTGTTCATTCCCAGTATCAGAAAATGTGTGAACTCAGTGTGGAATGGAAGAAACCCATCTCCCCACCAACAAATCTCAATGTGAGCACAGGTGGGACAGAGGTGACCCCACTCCCCATCATCCCCGTGGCTTCAACCATTGCCAAGACTCACACGGTTCATTCTGTTTTGGAAAAGACCCACAGAAGTGCTGCAATTCCCTCTGCACTGTCTGGGGTGTGTGTATTGCTGGTCTGTCCATCACAAGATCTAGTGACCATATGAGTTGCTGTGCCTTATCATTTTCTCTTCCAAGAGTGAGTGGCTGACGTCCATGACTAGGTCATGTTTGAGTGTAGATTGATTTATTCTCATAATTATTTTAAACAGTAATAGAAGTACAGGCTCTTATTTAATGGTAAAAATGAGCTTTTTCCTTGGAATGAGGAAAGAATAAATGCTCATAGTTGTCTATAAATACCATTAAGTAGAATATTTGAGAGAAACCCAATTGTGAAATTAGACTATGTCAGTACCTTGTCTGGTCTTCTTTTACAATTATGTGCATTGACATCTGTTATTGCTAATTACTTCTTCAAACTTCAGCAATGATCTCTTGTACTTCCTGTAAGAAACGCTGAAAGCTTTTAACAAACAAATTAATTATGTATAGTCTTTGATGCAAATTAGTCCAATTAGTTGTAGCATTGATACCTTCTTCATGTAAAAAGAAAAATGAGAAAGAATGATCATATACATATTTATAAGTATCTTTTTGACAGATGATGGCAGGTCACAATGAGGAATTAGTTTAAACTTACAGAATGACTTTTTAAAAATGACAAACTGAAATAATATTTTTGTGAAATACTGTGTTGAGTTAAAAAGATAAGTTTAATATTTAAAGAAGGTTTAACCTTTTCCTTTGTACTGTACCTCCTTCAAATCCTGTTCCAAACCTTATCTTTCCTCTCAGTCTAAGAAGTTCTAATAAAACAATCCAAATGTCCTCTGAGGCTCACGTTTCCCATGCTCAGTTATTTCTCTGATGGTATTTCACCATCCTTCAGTGCAGCACATCTGCAAGGACCATCTCGGCAATCTCCTCCAAAAACATACCTGACTTTTAGTTTCACCTTCAGGAGAATGAGTGTAAAGCGATTTTATTCTTCAGTCTAAATCACACTTTCACAAAACAAAATAGTCCTACATTGTGTGACACTAACCTGTAATGGCTGGTATTGATCAAGTGTTATTTTTTTCAGCATTTCATCCTAAATTTATTTGAATTCCACACATTTTGGAGGAAATATCTACAACAGAAAGATTTTAAAAGTTGACTAAGATATTCTGTGCCTGTTAGAAGAGAGCAGTATTTCAGCAAGATGGACAGTTTATGGCACCTCAAACACCAACCTGCCTGGCTTCTCCTTTCAGTAAATTCGCTTTCCACCCATGGACCACATGAGCCCTTGCCAGGAGGAATAACTGTAATTCAGTCCATGCATGTTTCTGTGGAGTTCAACTGCTCAGTTATAGCTTTCCCCTCTGAACACATGCAACTTATTGACTGAATCCTGAGACAGTTTTTTGCTCTTTCAATTGTTTCCTTTGTTTTGTTGCATGTTAAGGAATGTGACTGACACATTTTCTGTGGTTGGCTTTTGAGGGTTGGTCATTGTCAAGAAAGGGTGTGGCAATAGTCAGTGCTGGTATGTGTTGGGAATTAATTCCTCTTCTGACTACTCTGCCCAGGTATTTCATTAATTCTTACTAGCCCAGCTTGGGGAGAGTTACAAAACTGGGACTGCAACCTTTGTAAAATGTCGATTCCAGGAAATAACTGGTTTGCTTTCATTCTGCACCTTCCAAAAATTACAGCATCAACCAAGTGTTGTTGTATGGTGGAGGTGCGCTTTTTGCATATATAATTTCTGAGATTATACTGGCCTGCCACAGAGCTGTTTGAAATCTGCACTGAGTTCTCTTTGAAAATGTTAAAGAAAGAGAAAAAAAAAATAATGCTTTGTTTGAGTATTTTTTCCCTAATGGAACAGAGTCAAAAAACTGTGTTTGCATGTTTTGTAACTCCAAGGCAAAACTCTTTCTCTAAGAGTGTTTCAGCAGAGGGATGGGAGGGAACAAATTGCATTCCACATTTTTTTGGTTTTCAAAACTTCATGTTTGAGGTTTTCACACAACTGTAAATAAAAATGAATCTTTTGTGATTTTTGTAGAAAAATAGAAATTTCATTTGAAAAGCTACTTTTTATCCTGAGAATATTTCAGTGAGAGAAATCTCTGACATAAATGCCCACTTGGAGACAGTGTGAACTTAACCACAGAGAGATGCTACAGAAACTGGCTGTGGTAATCTGGGGAAACAGCATTTGCTTCATGGTGTTCCTTAAAAAGATTGCGAATTTTCCACTCTCTAGAAAAAAGAAAACAAAAGCTTGATTCATTGGGATGAATATCAATATTTGCTTTTTCACCCCACAGAGGTGTTGTGAAATTTTCAGGTTTTTAACCAGCAATACTTTGATCTAATAAGCAGAAATTAAAAGCCAAGTCTAGTGTCAGGTATCATAGGAAGTACCTATTTCAAAAGGGAAGGGAGAGGTAAAAGTTTAAACTGTTCTGCTTTTTCTTGGGTTACGAAGCCTAATAAAATAAAACAAACCAAGCTGAGTGGGAGTCACCTATGACATGCAGTCGTGCAGACAGTGAGCATGGGTTTGTGTGGATATGATATGGGGGTTGGGAGATTTTTTTGGTGCTGGTTTTAAAACTCCCATGGCTTCTGCTGATGGGATTGTTCAGGGATGTTCCTTCTGCAGCAGTTTTTACAAGGCCAGGGTGTGACACACCTTGTAACCAGAACAAGCTTCAGCCTTTGGCTGTGGTTTGCCCTGGTCCAGACTCCATCCTTGCTTTTACTCAGCGTTTCTATGAGTAAGTGACTGGGCATCCAGGACCTTGCAGGCCAGGAACAGGCTCGGTGTCACCAGGTTCCCATCTGCAGGCAGCACTTGTGCCATCAGCTTGCAGGAGTATCACACTTTCTGCTGGGCAAATTTCTTAGGATTGGGACATTAGCTGGGATTTGTAGTTGAGGACTGACAGTCCTGTCCTAATCACTCCAAATACAGACACTGAGGAGCTAAAAGGTGCTGGTGGGGCAGCTGGAGGGAAGGGGGCACGTTGCTTCAGGCAAACACAGAAGTAAGAGAGCTGAGCAGACTTGGTCGTGTTCTCCCTGAGTCTGGGTTCCAACAGAGCCCAAAGGCCCCGAGTCCTCAGCCTGTGCCCTTAACTGCAAAACCAGTTTCTTTTCTCCCCAGTTGCATTGTTTTCTCTTGGAATTCTGCCTCATGTTTTCCTAATTATTCCACTGCAATACTCGACCCAATAGTTGCATGAGGAAGCTGATCATAACGATTTAAACACTTCTACAAAAGACAGATTAGCAGATTAGTGGCTGCTCTGGAAAATGTGCAGCAGTGCTTGAAAATTAATCCTGCTCTTAATGCAGAGTAAAAAACAAGCAGGCCTGTTATTAGTGTTTCCTATTTAAAATAGACTTCAATTTCTGATTTTAAAATTGCAAATGCTATAAAAATATGGTGAAGTGTGTGTTCTGAAGAAACCTCTTGAGGTTTCCTATAGCTAATTATTTACAGTATGAAGATCTGGCATAACAGGTATAGGCATCCTGGTGATTATGTATGAACATAATCATGGCCTGTCAGATGTTTTTAATTAAGCTTTCCCCAGTCTGAGTGCTCTGAATGGTGATGGGCATTAACATCCTTCAGCAGAGCAGTGAACAACTTATTTGCAGACTGTGACCATGTGCTGTGCTCAGTGTTAAGCTTTGAAGTATGGATTTAGTTTGAAACCGGGTAAAGTGAGGTCCTGTATTTGTGCCTTGGTGATTCCTGCTCCCAACTATTCTGTCTGCAGGCTGAGCAATCTTTGAGCCTCTGTTTTTGGTTGTAGACTGAGCTAGAGGTATAAAGAGCTTTTCTGCAGCCAACATCTCATGATTTCATGGAGGGATCTAAAAAAGAGCCTGGATACATTCTCAAGTATATTCCAACATCAGGTTCTGCAAGGTAGACTATGCTGCCAACTCCTGTCCCTTCCTTGTTCTCAGGAGAGCTGCACGAGTCACTGTCTCATTACCTGGTGCAGGGGTTATGCATAATTGGACAGTAATACTGGAAAACTGGGTGCTAGGCTTGATGAATACTCCAGGTACAAGAAAATGGGTTTTCCCCTCTCTCCAGCAGTGGTGAGGTGACGTGTGGTGTGCTGTGTCCAGTTCAGGGATCCCCAGTGCAAGGACACTGGCAAACCAGAGTAAGCCAAGCCAATGGCCCCAGAGTGGCTGGACACAGGACATTCAGGGAGACCCTGAGACAACTGGGTCAGCCTCAACAAGAGAAGGGTAAAAGCAGGGAGGAGGGCACAATTGGCATCTTCAGATTCCTGATGGGTAGTTAGAGATAAGATGCAGAAATCTCTTCCTAGAGGTGGCAGAGAAAGGAAGGAAGTAGTGGGGGATGTGAAGCAGCACGGGAGACTCCAGCCATGTTAAAGGAAAAAAGGTCTTCAGTGGAGAGAGGTCAATCTCAGGACCAGAGAGGAGGTGGAATCCCCGTCCCTGGAGATGCTCAGAGCCTTGCTGGGAAATGCCCTGGGCAACAAGATGCAGAGGTTTGTCCTGTTTTAAGCAGGAGGTTGAACCAGATGAACTCCAGAGATTCCTTCCACACTCAGCTGTTCCATGTCCTGTAGAATCTCATGGAGGGTTGGGGGTGTTACTTGTCCTGCATAATTCTGTTTCTTGGTGTGCTTAGAGCTAAGAGCACCCAAACCATCTTGGAGTTTTTCTGTCTCCTCAGAGCAATGTATTGGTGTCCCCCAACATACTGCAAGGAAATACACTGTTGTTTGTGTGGTCATTGGGGATGGCATCTAAACACCTGCACACAGTTACACAGAGAGGTTTTCTGCATGCCTAAGAAAAAGATAAGATTTATAACATTGTTGCTTTAATGTATAATCAATTGGATATTGCTTGCTGTGTAAGTAAGAATTTTGTTCTGTGGAAACAAAAGGACTGTGGGAAATGACTCCTTGATCTAGCAAAAAATTCTGTATGTTCAAAACTAAAGGCATGGTTTAATACCTAGGGAAAACGTCCTGGCTGTGAAATACATTAGAGTGGAATCTCTTGCTAAAGGATGTGGTGGAGAGCATCCTTTATCCCCTCCAAAAATCCATCTCAGCAATAGTCTACAGGTAACTGATCCCAACCTTTTCAGAAAGAGGGGAAACCCTCAGCAGACGTGCATACCACAACTAACTAACTAAGCCAAGCAGTTTGTTTTCTCTGTTTGACTTCCAAAGACCACTTATGCCATGGACCTACTTCCCTTACTCCCTTAGGGGCCACCAGTCACAAACACAGTGCCCTGTATGGGGGTATTTATTAGGGAAGCTGTTCTGAGGAGAAGGCCCAGCTGACCTTCAATGTGGAGATTTTCATTTCTTTTAATCTTCCATAACCTGGGATCTAAACAGCTCCAGATCCACAGAGTTGTACAAATCAGCACAGAGTGCTGATGTTTCAGGAGCTCTCCTGTGCCTCCAACTCAGTGTATCCTCTTTGTTTTCATTTTGCTTTGGCTTTTTCCTTCATCCTCTTTTTTTCTTTTCTTTTTTTTTTTTTCCTCAGAAATGTTGGGGAGGGGTGTGTGTGTCCTGCTTTTTAAAGAGGGAAACTTCTGGCCATCTGCATGTAAAGCAGGTTGTTGCTTACATGAATATCTATGCGTGGTCATTTAGGAGTGCTCATGCATTTCCCTGTTTTGTGTACAAAACTGTGTGAATTGCATACAATTTAGGGTAACCAGTGCAATCATGAAGTATTACTACACAAAGTATAGCAGCTGAGCTTTTGTCAAAAAATAAGTTATGTAAATAAAGGTAATACTGGCAAAGATGATGAAATTAAGATTAGCAAGTAATGAGGAAAATGATTTACTTGACTACAAAGAGAAACTGGATGAGAATCTTATCTGGGAAACAAATGTAAATTCTCAGATTCCATTAGAGATACATTAGAGGTTGGTGACAGCTCCCAATCCAATCCATTATAAATCCATATCAACTGAAAGGGCTGCATTACCAAGATTATCTGTATAGGACTGGTTATACTGAGTCCTCACTGTTACAATAAAAAAATCTCCTATTACTTAACCACTTCCTGCAATCATCATCTGTGAGTGTAACAGTTTGAAATTAGCTGAACAGGATCCTCTTTTTTGTTAATTTGCTTATGATTATAATTGAGGGAAAACCATCCTTTTTAAAACTAGTTAGCTTTTAACTTCAGGCCAAAACCTTCCCATTACCCAAATGAAAGAGCACAGATAAAATATTTTCTATTTTATTCAGTATCAGCTTCTTAAGTATTTAAATTTTTTTAACAAATGTTTAAAAACATAAATCATGCAAACTTTGTGATTATGTGCTTGCATAGTGGTTTGTAATGTCAAATTTTTTGAAAATTATTATTTGCATTCTTGATAAAGTAAATGCTGTCTGTTATTATACCTGTTTCTGCTATATGGAAATTGCTGTGCCTAAACAAACTGGATTATGAAAAACATGTGTTTTGAGAACCTGTTCTCTAAAGATATTTAATTTCCATTTAGAACACTAGCTTTAAAATTAATGACTCTGCTTGAAAATGCAAATTCCCCTTCTCTATTTCAAGTAGACAAACTGAAGTTCACTGACTCCTGAAATATCGCTGCTTTGTCCCAAGAAAGCGCTGTCTTTTTAAATCTCTGCTCTAATTCCTCTTTGATTTTGCATCAACACCTTAATGGGGAAAAAACTCGCCACAAATCAGCATCTGATTAGCCCAAATCATCCCCTCCTAATCCCCCTCTGAAAAAAAAATGCAGTTTGCAAAGTACTGTCGTGCCCCCGATGTAGCATCTTTGCAAATTTAAAAACTGAGATGTATTGGTGAAAATACACTGAACATTTTAATTAAAACTCATAAAATTGTTGGACATCTGCTCCAAATTGTTCAACATTTTAGTGGTTAACAGATTTTGTGCACCTAGATAATGAATTACTCGTTATTATTGGCATAAATAGTAGCTGTGGGGCTTTTTATAGCAAGATCAGAAGCCTCTTTGTGCAAGCTCTGGCTTACTTTATAGTCTTTTGGCAGATGCCTATTAGAACCAATAAGTTTAGCTAAAAAAAGGGAGGCAGAGTTAAACACAGGAAACAAGAGTTGAATGTCCGCCAATAAAAATGATCACAAATCAGGGCTGCTGATGTCATAACCCTTGGGGTCAGAGGTTGGGCGCGGAATAAATGGCTCTGAAAGGGGCAGCCTGTCTGCAGGGCTGAGCTGTTGTTGGCAGCCAGGCACGGCCATGAGTAAATGGGAGGCACAATGCCGCCAGTGGGCCTCATTAGCAGCCGGGCCCTGCTGAAGAGAAGTGTTTGATGAGTCCTTCACGTCCCACTGTGGCACTGTGTGATGTCAATGGAATAATTACTATGATCTAATGGGAGTCTCTTTTGCATGCGGGCCCCCGGTGAATGGAGCCCCTCTTTTATGGCATTCAGCCCGGGTTGTGTAAACTGTGGGGTGCCACTGGCGATGGACGGCGGCAGGTCCCGCCGACCCGCTTGTATTCACCCTCAATAGAAAGGGAAGGCCAAGTAATTTACTTCGCCGCTTTTCACCATGAGAGTGGCAGATTGAAGGTCACACTCAATTTGGCAGGGCTTGAGTCGCTCTCTGTGCTGACGCCGGGTTAGACAGATGCAACATCTCTTTGCAGGACTTGGAGGGCCAGGCCGTTTAATTGCGGCGTGCGTGCTCCCAGCCGCGCTCCCGCCGGACAATGCCGGCAGGGATGTTCCGCTTTTAGGAAAACCAACGGTGTGGATTTTGGGTGCCTGCTTAATTTTTCGTTAGTTTTGCCTGTCTGTGCACACCCACTCTGAGTACGGTGCTGTGGTGGTGGCTCTCGAAGTCTCGATCGAACCCCGGTTCAGATGACAACAAACAGCCCATTGTTGTCTTTATATAGATCACTAGAAGTCTGAATTAAAACAATTACATCTTGTATAGACATACTACTTTTTCGGGCAAGATGTGACATTGTCTCTGCATAAAGTTTGTTAAGAATGTACAGTTAATGACACTATATTGATTGTGTAATGCTCCGTGTTGCTCGTCTGAATCCAGGCTGCCACAATCCTGACATAATGACATTTTGTTGTGGCTGATTTCAGATGTCTATATTAACAATCAGCATCATTTCCTTATTAATTACATGCTTTGTATATCCATATGGTTTAAATTAAATTTCTCAGATTTTTTTTTTTTAAGCAGGACTATATTCTTTACAAACTCACTCCAGAAATGTTTTGTGTGTTTTCCCCCAGCACTCCCTGTGGGCATGATTTTTAGGGATCTTTAGACCAACTTTTATTTTTGATGTTTGGTTTTATGATATGCTCCATGCATGGCTAATGAAGGCCAAACCGTGGACACATAGAAGTCGATGGAAAAACTCTCAATGGCTTCAGTAGGACCAGGATTAAAGTGTGTGGTCTACACAAAATTCAATGGAATCCAGTCCCTTGGAAAATATTTTTCCATGGGATATTTTATAAGGTCATTTTAATTACGACCTGTACAGTATTTTTCTTGTTTGTGGTCACATGGAATCCTCACTCATCATTTGTGAAGACAACACAATCTTTCCTTTAGGCAACATTTTTTATTTTTAAAGAAGGAATAGATACTTGGGAAGGTCAAATCTAGGTCAGCATCAGTGCTCTAAGCAGTACTCTAAACACATGTTTACATCATTTGGAACCCATTATTCATGGTTTTATATTACTTATTGTGAAATAATGCATCAACAGTTTTGTTTTGTTTTGTATTTAACTGGTAATATTTGAGTGTTAAACTTCACATCAGCAGAGTGTGGGAGAAACAAGCATGTACAATTACTAGACAAAATAGATTGGAAGTTGATGATCTTCTGTTGCCTGTGGAATCATGGATGTAGTGATGTGGTTTTCTTGGCTACTTCAAAGGAATCCACAAAAAAAGCACCTACTGAAACAAAAGCTATTGTCAAGAACTGTAAATTCTCTATACCTGTGTCTGTGTGCTAGGTCTTTCTAACAGTTTAGAAAGTTGTTCGAGGTCTACAAATTGAAGAAGTCTGGAAATCTCTAGTGAATTGTCTTTCAATGTGTTATAGATTATTTCCCACAATTGTATGGTTCCTTTATTTTGCTTCTTTGGCTAAATCTGATAAACCTGGCAGCAACCCTCCAAACCTGCCCAGGGCTTGGTCATTGCCCTGAAAGACAGTAACTATGTGCTTTTCTTAGCAGTGCCAAGCGTCTGACATTGTTTGGTTTCACAAGCACGTTTTCCAGATGCAAACGGAGCCAGCAGTGCTGAGCTTTCTGCTCAGGGAGGTGGCAGGAGGTTCAGCATTTCACACTCTCCACTTGCACCTTCTCAGTGCTCAGGAGTCACGGAATCTCCCAGATTCCACTTCCTCTTCATGTAACACTTTGGTCTTCCTTTGACCTCTCCTTCCTCTGCAAAGTCAATGGGGGGTTTGTCCTTGGGAAAGAGACTCCCGAGCAGGTCAAATAGGATTTTGTGACACCCAGTAAGTGCAAAGGGAACAGGGGATGCCCAGAGTAAGGCACTGGTGAGCACAGGTTTACTGGCCACTTCCTTTGGGGTGTTCCTTGCCGCAGGGGTCCAGCTGTGTCACTCAGGCTCTCTTGGTCTGGCTTTGCTTTCTGTGGCTCCATGGTCCAGTGCATCCCTAAAACAGGCAATCACCACACTGAGCCCATGCGGATTCGCCCTCTGCTCTCGTGCCTCACATTAATTGCTGTCACCCTTCCAGCCAGAACAACGCAAGGCATCTCACACCTCGATGTGAGACAGTCCTTGGTGTGGCCAGAGCTGGCAGCTCCCAGTTTCCCTGAGTACAGCGAGCAGGACTTGTGCCAGTGAGTTCAAAGAGCACTAGAAATGAAAGACAGTCTCAACCATGTTTCCCAAGTTGCTCAACACTCAGCAGTTCCCTTGCTGAGTCTGCACCTGAATAAGTGGCTTGATTTCTCAAAGTTATTTGCCAGCCTGTAACTCTCACTGTTCCTCACGATAAATAAAGTTTCAGAGGGAGTTGTTGTCCATTAAGTACCTGGGAAACCTTCCCTGGTATATATACTGTTATTAGAATTATTATTCTTTTATTTGTTAGAGCTGTTATTTGTTCCTATAAATATTCTGCGGTAAATTAATCCCACTTCAGGAGATGAAGCAGGTTGGCTCTGTCATTTAATATACCTGAAGGTAAACATTGCTGATAGAAATCTGTCAGAGGCAGGAACACACAAAAGCCAGTTCAGAGTTTCAAGCGTGTTTCGGTCAGTATCGATCTTCCTGAAACTGGTTTTTGACCGTTTCTTGTTTTCTGGGAGCAAAGCAGCACCAGCAAACAAACAATTGCAAGTCCTGTCCCTCACCGATCCTCTGGAAAAAGGTTAAATTTAAATAATCATTTTGAGCGCTGTTCCTATTGTAGGTGGGGTTTGGAATGCGGAGCACAACAGACCCTCACATTTTTCACTGATTATCTTTAATTACTTGTGAGGGCTGAGCAGCTCGCATTACCCCCAGGCACCGCAGACTGACAAGGAATCTTCTTTCAAGCCATTTATAGAGCATCGCATTATCAAATAACTAACAGAGCAAAACTGACACGAAAAGAAAGTTCATTATTACTTTCATTATTGTCAAAAGAGTTTTATTTACTTTTGAAGCCCTACTTTTAAACACACTTTCTACTCCGAAAGTGTTGCCACTGTGGGGCTTCTCCCCTGCCCTGGAGGAGGCTCTGACACCGCAGCGCCCAGCAGCCCAGAACTCCTTCGGGAACAGCTAATTGCGCTTTTAGAAAGCAACTAATTCTATGATTTGAAGGCTTGAAGGTACTCCTTTTGCCAGATTTTAGGTGGGATAGGGAAAATGGAAAATTATCTGTACTAGGAGATTTTTGCACTTCTCTTTGTGCCTCGTTCAGTGTTTTCCAGGGATGATGTGGGCTCTGTGCTGGGAGCTAAATCTCACAGATGAGAGCTCTGCTCTGTGTGTGTCACTGATACCTAAGAGGAAGGCAGCAGGACACGGGCTGTCCAGAGCTGACAGATTTATGCCAAAGTGTCAGCATCGAACACTTAAAATCGCGGTTTCTGATATGATCCTTATTTGGCGAGGTTAGCACAGCATAGGATAAATGTAACATGCATGGTAGGAACCCAGGGAGGTTTAATCTGCAAAAAAAAAAAAAAGAGAGCCACAGCGCTTGAATTTTAGCACATTTATCTTGATGAACCTCTATTTCATTGCACAAAATCCCAACGTAGCACATGGGGCCAGTGAGGAACTGAGGGGTCATCAGGAGTTATCAAAAACTTGGACTCTGAGGAAGACCAGACTAGGCAAAGGCATGTCCCTCTTTCTCTGAGCCTAAGGGATCGCCTACATCCTGAAATAAAGCAGTGTTAAAGCAGCTGGGATTGCTAACCAGAGCTCATAATCTGAAAGATGACACCCCTGTTATCTGATAAAATACTGTAAAGATGCACCATGGATTAGTTCATTGGACTGCTCATATGTGCCACTACTTGGAAAATCCCAAACTCAGTGTCTTCTCTTGGATGTTGGGAATTTGAATCAATGTTTTCTATTTTGCTTCATTATTGTAGGGTAAAAAATGCTCACAGTGTTACCAGAGGGAAGCTGTGTGAAGTGTCAGGTGTAGAACAGTGGCAGCAGTTGTAACAATTTCATTTCTGGGATTAAAGTTGTAAAACACATCTGCAGTTCACAGAATGCAATTCCATGTGCCTAGGAAAACATGCCTTGAAAGACTTCCAATAACTGGCCCTGGGATACTAGCACAGTTCATAATTTTAACCCCTCCACATTTTACAGATGTAATTTAAACCACTAACAAAAATCTAGTGGCCAAAAATGAAGCAGGTAATTATTTATTAATCTTGGTATGTACCTTGTCCTTCTTTAACAGTGCCAGATTCCATACAAAATTTGTTTGACCTATTTGCTTTTAAAACTGGATTATTTTTTTTTTTACTACATCTGTGGGAATGCTAATCAAGACTTAATAGGCAGATGGAAGTATTTGCAAACCATCTTATTTGTCTGATTTTCAGTACTTTGGTTTATCAAGTAGTTGATGGACAAATTGAAAAGCCAGTCTGTGAATACAGATACTTTTAATCACAATGTGTACTGAAAGCATTGGGCAGTGATGTCAGGTTTTAAATTAATTCATTGTCTAGTGACAGGGTTTGCAGGTGGGAATAATATAAACATATCCAGATATAGGTAAATGTGACCAGTGTGTGTCCATGTTGTATTGTCAGCAGCAGCTTCAGCCTCAGTGCTCTTTTCAACAACTCATTCCTCCTCTATATTTCATAATTTCATTATTATTGAGGGTTTTTTTCCTTTCTACAAAATGACCCAGATAACTAGCAATCAAGTGAAGCCATGGACTTTACAGATGATTTTCTGGAGGGTGTTCCGAAAAATAGAGCTTTGAAACAGCTTATAAAAACTCTCTCTCCCACAGTATTTCTCCCTATTCTTACCTCCAGGACTGTTTTTTTTACGTATTCTATAATCATGGCAAAAATCAGTTTAAGAATAGGATTGGAGAAATCTAGTGGGATTGCTAAAGAAAAGTGTATTTACTCTCCATACTTAGTAGTAACTGCTTTGGAATGAGCACTCTCTTTCCCAAGAGAAGTCCACAGCACTGCAGGATAGAGAGGGAGTGGAAGAACTTCCACTCAACAGACTGTGAGTTTTCAGGGACCAGAACAACAAAACTGGGGACTGGCAGCAATTACGTTGCAAATCCAACTCATATTCCTCTTAGAGATGCCCAGAGATTCTATCACTGCAAAATTCACATACAACTCCCCTGTAGCTCTTGTATTTGAGAGCATTTTGATCCACAAAGTCGTTCTTGTGTTCTACTGAATTGGTTTGGTTTTTTAGTTTGTTTGGGTTTTTTCTGTGACAATGGAAAGTCAGGAATAGTGCATGTCCCTCTGACCCAGAGTAGGTTGAAGAAGTCAGAAATGGCAGGATTATAGGTCACAACAGACAAGCTGTACCACGGAGCTACTGCTGGGGAAGGCAGGATATATTAAGCAAGTTGAGAGTGCATCTTATATTATGATGGAGTCCTCAAATGCCAATATAAATAAGGTGAGTAGGGCTGCCAAAGAAAACAGTTTGCTCCTTTATTATTCTACCTTTTCAATTCTAATTAATTTTTTTTTTAAACAAGGCTAATGGCCTATAGCTATGGGATGGGAAGATAGGGCTGAGATAATCGGAACATCATCATAAAAAGTAAAATGCTGTGTAAAAAGGGAAGATAGTAAAGGTGAAGCATGTTTGGCACAGGTACTTTACAGTATCCATTAGCTGCGAGCTACTAAGATGGGTCTTGACTGGTTCTCCCAGAAACTTTGGCAACTTCCCTCTTCTCTGTTTTGAGAGAAACAAGAGTCTGTGCTGAGCGAACTGGGTTGGGCTGGGCTGTCACAGCCACGCTCCAAAGGGCTTGAAAGTCAGGACATAGTGGCCTCAGTGACATCTCAGGCTTTGAAACACTTGCACAGGCATTTCACTACAGGTCAGGAAAAATTGCATCTGCATTTGGAAGGCCCAAAGCTCTGGGCTGTGCTGCTGACCTCCAGCTGAGAGCTGCTCCGGAGGGAGCAGGTTGGAAGCTGCAGCACAGCTGGGCAGCTTGGGAATATCCACACCAGCCATAAACAAGTTAAACTGGATGTCTGAAGCGTTCATCACATGGCATCAGGGCGCTCCTAGTTGGGTTCATTTGCCTTTTGCAAAAACAGAGAATTTGGCCACATGCAGCTCTAAGCCACGAGACTGCGTTGCTTCCACTTATTCTGGCCTGTCCTCAGCACACTTAAAAGCTGCCCAACTTAATAACTCTTAATAACCACTGGGCACCAAAGGAAGCTTGGACTCCTCTTTCGTGATGATATTACTTCTCCATCTCTTGCCAGTACAGCATCTTCTGAGTGCAAGCAAACAGGGAACGCATGTATTTTAAATCCTTTGGCTTTCCAAGCAGCAAAAAAATTGAAATATTTCTTAATCCTTTTGTGAGCACACGGGGAAAATCTAGAGGTGTTTATGTCCTCATTGCTACAAAATGTTTTTTCCTTCTCAAGTACAGTCTCCCCATGGCCCTTCTGGTTGACCTGATGCATATTTTCAAAGCACTTTTGCCTCCAGCTTTCCTTTGCCTGCTCTGCTCCTCTGTGTACCCAGCAGCCAGGTACCCACTGCCAGCAGCAAAAATAACACTCTCTAACCTTCTTCTTGCTCAAGTTTGTGAGTAGCTTTAAATTGTTTTCCCTCTCAGGGCTGCAGACATGATATTGGCTCTATGTTACCTGAGTGTGTCTGAATAAATTCCCCCTACAGGAAGGCTGTTTCCAGATGAGAAGATCAGGCTCAGCTGAATATTCAGATTACTTGATGGTGCTAGAGAATAAAATTTCATTATTTCACAAGGGATCCTGCTCATATCAGAGACACCTAGGCATTTTTCTAATGGTTTTGCACATTTAAAAAAAAGGGGAAAAATGCTTTCTACAATGCAGTTTATTTTCTGAAAGAAAACAGCTAGTTGCATGTGTGACCACTTAAGAGTGTGCAATTGAAAAAAATAAAAGGAACCTAAATAACTGTTGCATTCTCAACAGTATAGTCTTGTGAATAACTAGAAGGACCTATTCATTATTTGCCTCCAAATATATCTCCACTCAAATGATTCTTCTGTTTGGGGGAATCTCTATTAATAGAGTCCGAGGAAAATAATGTTGCCTTTGTCTCTTTCTAAGACATGTCCTTATTGTGTTTTGGACAATTGGGTCATTTATGATGATGAGGTAACTTGTTCTGAATCCTGAAAATGTAATTTCAGATGAACTGTGAGTAGTTTTACTAGTTGTTGAAATGTCTTTGCAACCTAATTTACAATAGGCAGCGTTCTAACATTGGTGTAAACAGCTGCTTAGGCATCTGTACTCTTCCTTGAATGAAAATGGGGGAGAAAAGGTCTAAAATAACATGTCGTGTCTGTGAATTGTGCTCTTTTTCTTATTTTATGTCCATATATTCATCTTGGGAGAGCAGGGCAGGTTTGATAGAGGACACATGGCTGAGTCCCCTCAGCTGAGCTGCCATTCCAGCAGGTGATGGATGAGCTCCACCTCAGCCCAAAACTGCTTTAACTGTGGCGAGTAACAGCTCAAAATTGATCCTTTGGCTCTTCAGAATCTCACAGCAGCTGCTCCCCATCCATGACAAGCTGCTGATTCCTACCTTAGAGCAATGCTTGTCTCTGCCCTTCCAGTTTCTGTTATTTTGGAAAAGTCAAAGATTGGGATTTACAACAGAAGCCATTATAAAGGGCTCATAAACCTCTCAGGCCTGCAGATTGTAAGCAGATAATTAAGTTAAGCACCTGCCTAAGAGTTGTGCTGATATGCAGCTCTAACCCTGGAGTCAGTGGTCCTGTGCTCATGAGGAGACTCCCAATCAGCTCCTGTTTGTCATGGGCAGAGGAATAATGTGCACTGGAATGAGGCATTTCTATATCACCTTTTAGGTACTTGCAACACACTATTATTACTGTTTAATATGAAAATAAAACTCACATCCTTGACTGACCCTTGCTCAGAGATAAACCCCTTTAATTTATCGAGTTTTATCTGAAAGAAGCACAGCAAAGTAGAGCTGTAGTTTCTCATTTAGTTTATACAGGGATGCAAAGATTTGTATTTGAAAGAGCAGAGAAGAGGAAAAAATCATTAATTTCAGCCAGGGTCCAAGTGTCCTAACTTTGACTTCTGTTATGATATGCCTTTATTTATTGAATTACACCTTATGTACAATTGGGCTAGAAAAACTAATAAAACGAGAGGAGGATGTAAGAGCTTGACTCAGCATGGATATTGATGTGGTTTAAGACTCTCTTTAAACTAAGCTCATGTAAACCATTGTGCTGATATAAGTAAGTATGTTGTAGACTGCTGCTGCCAACCATTTTCACTGCAATTTACAGCTGCATTGTAAATTAACCAGTGCAGCTAAACTCCTATAAACTAGGTTAAGTTTATTTCAAGGGTATTTTCACATAAAGCTGTATTGCTTTAATTATCTATTTTAAAACCACATAATTTTGTTAATCCAGTGTAACTTTTTATATGTAAAGTAGCCTTCAGAAAATTGATGGAGTGCCAGAATCTGCTCTGTCAGGGTTTTTGCTTCGCTGGAAGTTTGGAGTAACTTTCTTTACAGTTACATTGAAGAGGAGAATTTGGCCTCTTTCTTCTCTTCTATTGGAACAGGCAAGGAATGACTCCTTAATTCGTCAATTTAATGGGATTGCAGTGTCATGTGAAGAATGAAAAGTAGGTTATTTTCTAGTCAATAAAATCAGATATCATCTTCCAAAGAAAAATGCCTTAGGTTTTTCTAATCAGTCTGTTAAAAACAAAAACAAACAAAAACCAAAACAAACAAATGAACTATTTTAAGATTAAAAGCTTTGGGCAGGGAGGGTTTCACCAAAGCACAATAAAAGTTAGTCTATCAAGACTTTCTTTTTACACTTGTGCTCTGTTAATGAAGTCCCATCCCTCATGCTTTATTTACCCTGTAATGTATTTCCCCTTCTCTACCCAAACAACCATGGACAGAAAAACACCATCAAGAGCAGCTACTTTAAGAGAAAATACCAGTTTGGAAGGATGGATTGGAGTTTTGCTGAGACAAACCTGGCTGGGGAAAACATGCCTAATATTTATAACAGTGTGTCTGGCAGGGAAAATGTAGGTGGGCTGTTCCTTTAGGTGATGTAAATTCAGGTATTTCCACTGACACCATTGGAGTGACAGTGACTCTGCACCACTCTGAGACCTGTATCAGTTTTAGGTTGGCAGTGCTGGATGGCTGTCTTCATTCTGCTACACTATTTACAAAATGATTGTAATTAACTAGATGATGACTTAATAAACGTGTAAGATAAATTCTTCTTGGCTGGAAAGCAAAAATGGTTGGCAGCCTCCACTTGCTTAAATTAAAACAAGAAGTTGCTTTGACATTACATTTCCAAACAGGCAAAAACTTGCATTGCCATTCGGAGCAGTAAAATGAAACCATGACAATATTGTTGTTCAAGTGGGTGGTGCTGGAAATTGTTCTCCTTAAAACCTCTCATTTATTTGGGCACACAAAGCAGCCCCTTGCTTTCTGTTCAGCATCTGTGAAAGGGTAACATGGCTACCTATACATGATTATATGCTAAGCAACTTCAGATTATTTGCTACCTCCATGTATTCACAGATATGGATTTGGATTAATTGAGGGAATGCTTCCTCTCTAATTCTCCCTTTTGTTAGCAGCTCACTCTGCTGCGTTTGCACACATGCCAACTGCTCAGCTTTGAGAGGAGCAATAATGTGGTTAAAAAAAGCAATGCAATTATTTTAAGCATTTTCTTTCTAAAGTTTTTTTTCCATCTGCAGTTAATTTCTGTCTGATTAGTCTGACCTTTCACCCTATAAGGAAGTAGTTTAGCAAAAGGGATAGATGTGGTCACAGTATATATATGTGTGTGTGCTTATGTATGTAATCATCAGCTTTATTGGTTTATGTCCAGCATGGAGAAGTTCTGATTACAAATATTTATGCATGCTTTTAGCTGTGCTAAAACTTACCATCAGTGTTTGAAATCATGCATTTTTCCCTTGTCAAAAGATTTTGATGAATGTGAAATCACAAGAAAAAGTCTAGTTTGTTGTTTTCTTCCCTAGGTCTTACTGGAGCAAATTAAAACACAGAAAATAGTCTTTACTTCTGAATCTATTCTTATATTTTACTCATCAGTCATTACAGAAATCTAAATCTTTGCTTGTGGCTATAAAATTAATGTTTTCACAGAGTGATACTGAAATAAAACACAGATCTGCAGTGTTAACACCAAGGGAGAGTGGCAGCTGAGAAAGAAGATGACTTTTAGATCTCCCTTGTCTGATCTTTCATTATCAGTCCCAAGCATCTGCCCACTGTCTTACATTCTGTGAGAGGAAGTGCTGCTTAATTTGTGCGTTATTTGAAAAGGATTCATTTATCTGCATTGTTGCCTTATGCTGCTGATTGAGCCTATGGTGATTTAAAAATAGTTGTAAGCGTTTGAAAACATTTGCTGCACCTACATTTGATAGCTCAGGGCTCTTGTCCTGCTCCACAGACACTGCCCAGCTGGGTTGTTCAGATCCAGATTCAGAGCTGGATTTCTGTAGTTCATGGATCACAAGAATCAATGCTGAGATATCAACTCAGATTTAATTTGGAGATGCTTTTCAAATTACTATAGTTACGGGAAATTATTGGCAGAAAGATGACTCAGTTGATGTATTTATTCCCTCCCAGTTTGACTTGAAGTGTGTGGTGCTACAAACTCAGTGAGGGCAATTGTTGTGGGATTTGTAACTGTGAATTTAATCTGGGATCTAATCAGCTGTTGCCATGACGCCTTTATGGCACTCCCAGCTGTAATTTGTATACTCCTTAAATGGCAGTTTTCATGGGTTGTCTCTTTTTGGCACTGGGTCAGGTATTTAAAAAATAAATCCAGTTTGTGAATACATACAACCAAAGAGGTGTATTCCAAGCCTAGAGCAGTTTAGTCAGCTGAGGAAATACAGATTGTCTCTGCATTCATAGGGTGGCAATCTTTTGATGAGTTTTGGAAGTATCCAAAAGGTGGGAGCAGGAACAGGTGACCAAGGGGATTACCAAGACACCACCCCAGAATGCAGGGATGGAGTTAGGAAAGCCAAAGCTCTTCTGGACTTGAATCTGGAGAGGGATGGAAAGGGGAGCTGGTGACAAAGAAAATGAGAGACCAAGGAAAAGCAGTGAATTCTTCAGCTCAGTATTAACTGGTAAGATCTGCCTTCAGAACTCCCAGGTCATGGAGTCAGAGGGAAAATCTTAACCAAGGAAGGCTTTCCATTGATGGAGGTGAATAAGATTAGGGAATATTTAAACAAACTGTGCATACACAAGTCCCCAGGACCTGATGGAATGGGCCAATGAGAGCTGAGGGAGCCAGCTGATGTCCTTGTGATGTCACTCTCAACTATCTCAGAATCAAGGGACATCTGGAGGTCATTTGGTCCCTCTCAGAAAGCTCATGGAAATCTGGGGGAGATTTCTGCACTGTGAGTGCTGCCATTTTCCTGTATGATAATGGACAGCTCAAACAGCTTCTTAAATTCTCTGTCTTTGCTCTGTTTTCTTTAAAATGTGTATTTTCCTCAGTCTTGTTTCATTGATTGAGGGTTGGACACCTTACTTGGAAACCTTGGACAGTATTTGGTTTGAGGGTCCTGATTGTGCAGTATGCAGTACTCAGTAATAATGGGACAATTATATTAAGCTGTAGTTCTTGTTGTCACTAGTTGATGCCAACAAGTAAAACTAAGTTATGTGAAAGTCCTTTACTTCCCAGGTAACCCTTTTCAGTCAGATGTTTAAAATTAGGAAGTTTTCTAGGCCTGGAGATACATTTTGTAGCAGCGATGCCCTGCGGATGGAAGAGCAGCCAATATTAACTTCCAACAAAATGACTCTCTTTTATTACTCCCTTCCATCTTTTAATTTCACAGTGACCTTTTCATTTGGGAAGCAAATCACGCTTTCCTTGTCAGGATGCTGACAAGCTCCATACCTGCATTTCAGGGCACACGATGGTGTGCGCTAGTGACTGTCACCGCAGGGAGACGATGTGTTGTGAGAATCTTGCCCAAAGCACATGAGCAAAGTTCACATTAAGAATCCGCCTAAATTAAAGCAAAGCTTGGCACACTCAGCAACAGTTCAAAATCCAGTCTTGTGTTGTCACAATTTCTCTGTCATTAGCGTAATGTTAGTGTGAATGGTGTGTGCTGTCAGGCTTCCTTTCCTTCCTGTAGGGAATTTTGTGTGATTGCTCCTATTATATCGAGAGTCTCAGCACTGGGAGCTGCTGCCACTGGTGCTGGTACGTTACTTATTTGCCAGAATGGTATGAGCTGCTCACAAAATAGTCTAATTTCAGCATCTGTCAAAGAAATTAGGCTGATCGACAAAAGACTTCGCTTGATTGCTTTGAAAAAAATTAAGCGCTGGCTTATGACACACAAGGCATAAATTAAATCATAACTAGATCAAGATTACTGACAAGAAGTGATGACAGGTGTTGTGAATATGTTGACATGGGGATACTGCCCTGTGTAACAGTTGTCAGTCATCGGCCAGTTTTGAGGTTGGCTGTGGCTAATGGGAAAGTAGGAACATGTAGGAACAGTTATTAACAGTCACATCTTCAAAAATAACAATTTGTAGTGCAAACATTTCCTTCTCAAACAGCTGCAGACACATGGGACACAGCAGCATTTTGCTAAGCCACATATAAAGTACTACAAGTATGCTCAGTACAGTGGTTAAGAAACAATTTCTAACAGAGACACTGCACTGGGATGGGGGAGATCAGGGTTTGCGTTCTGACACAGCCCTCTCTGTGACCCGGGGCAAGATGTGTCACCTCTCTGCGCATCACCTCTGAGTATGGGATGATATTTCTGTTGTCTGTCTTGCCCATTTAGGCTGTTAGTTCACTGGTGCATCCCCTGACCCGTCTGGAGAGCTGCACACCTGGCACACCTGATTTCCTCTGCTCTAATCGCCAATGTCACAAAAACACAGCTCATTATTAATACTGGTGGGGAGGAGGGCACATTCCTTGCCCCAGAGAACTTATAAACTTACAATAACAAGAATTACTGCTGTAAGTTGAAGTGATACTGCATATGCAACCAGATGATTCCTGTGTGCCGTCATTTAATAGATACAGACTGATGCCAAAAACACATAGATGAAATTATATCATCTCTATTGACATATTTGACACATGTATCCCCTCTGTTAGATGCTGTGGTTGCTGCTGCAGTTTGGGATGCATAAAATGAAAGCTCCCTGCCTGCAGCACTTCACAGGGATGTTTATGGACAGAAAAATGGATGGGGGGTAAATATCTGCCGGTCAGACCCTTCTCAGCTCTCAGCATCTTTCTTCAGAGAAATGCATCATTATATTTGAACTGTGATGTTTATGAAGTATCATTAGCATTATTCAGTTACTGACTTCAGATGTCTTCTTCTCTGGTCAGAGCAATCATTATAGGTCTACCCAAGAAGAGCTGTGACAGATGTCATGGTTTGTTAGAGTCACTGTATGCCAGATTTAGCCTCGGGTCATGCACTGCTTGAGTACTTTCTCTAAAAGCATCTTGTGAGTACCCTGCAGTAGAAAAAAGTGACAAGGACTTCAGATATATTTGTGACATTGAATGGATGCATTTTTAGGATGAGATTATGATGTGGTAAGCAGGCAAACAAAGAGCAGAAGATAGTTGCACAAAACCAGTTTCCTACCCATTCTTAAATACATCCTTCCATTCAGATGATGCACTAATAGCAGTCAAGTCCCACAAATCTGGGGTTAAAGGATTTTATTTACCTCATGTTGAAAAATTATTACACTTGTTTTTAATATGACCTTATCTGTATTTTCCTCATGGCTCAAACTGCTGTATTAACTGTTGAGGCAAATTGCAGTGATGCAAGGAAGAAAGGAGCAAGCATGGCTTGCTGTCACACAGGGACCCAGGGTCCAACTTGGTCATGAATGGGGTTTGTTCTTCAGCTGCAAAGACACAGACCACCCTATTGATCTGGCCAGTATATAAATACAGACAAGAAACTGATAGATCTGTGTTTGATTTACTATAGAGACAAGATCTGGTGCTATCACGTTTACCTGAACTCAAACAGGTTTTGTGTATCACTAGATGTGTCACATTTTGGGGGCAACTGGTGGCTTTCACATACCAGAAACCTCACTTTTCCCCTTCCCTGTCTGTGCTGAGGGCCTCTCACATCAAATTGCAGCTTATTGACTGGGTGGAGAACTGTGTTTTAAATTGCCATGATACTGCTTGTTCCATATGTAAGTCAGGAGTTACAAGCTGGCAGCAGCCACTTGAGTGCCATGTTCCAGGTCAGCAATCAAGTGTTTGTGAAGAGGATGTGTAAATACCATATGTTAAGTACAACTGATAAAAACAAATACACAAAACCCTGGAGAACTCACTGGTGTCATCATAACCCTCAGAAATTCTGTCCCACCCGCTTGAGAGGGAAGTGAGAAAATGAGTGACAGGGCTTGGGTTACCAATTACAGCTGACACTTCAGTATTCAATTAATGCTTCTAAAGTTGTGAGAAAGGAAGCAACAATGTCTCCTCTCCAACGCTAATGACCTGTAAAAAAAGAAAATAATTGTGAAGAAATTCTCTTATCAAAAATAGTCCTTCTGCAAGTACTTCTGAGAAGGAATCAGACACAGGATATTATCCATCTGGCCAAATGATCCATAAGATGCTGCTCTCCTCCAGAATAACTTCATTCTTCTGCCAAGGCTGCTTGTCCCATTGATGCTTTCTAAGGGACACTGCTGCCATTCGCTCCTTAATTAGGAGATTAGGAGAATTCTTTGACTGAAAATTAAGAATCACTATGGCTTATTTTTATCACTAGAAGATCACTCCAGCAACTTCCTCCAGGAAATTGCAAAGGGAAGTCATTATGTGAGGGGGGCTGGGGAGGCAAAAGCCAGCTAGATTGTGCATATGAACCCCAGATGAAACGTGTCCTAGGTCTGTGAGGGGGGCAAAAGGGGTGTTTACTAGGTCATTTACCATGTTCTTGTTTTTAAAGTTTCCTTTTCCACGATTACTTGTTGACCTTAATTGTTTCCATGCCCACAAGATAAGTCTTTGTACTTCCTACCGAGGCTTAGGGGAGAGGTCTGGGGATTGCTCTCACTAATTGCCCTGTATTCCTTCATTTCCCTCGAGTGTCTGTGGCAAGCCTATTCCCACATATGCTACCAAAATCCATTTTAATAGAAGGGGCAGCAATGCCCAGCTGACGACATATGTTTAGCTGCATTCAGGGCTCGCTGAAGCATGCCTATCATGTTACATAAAAGGAGAAGGTCAGGACAAAACAAACAGCTTTTTACAAGCCACGGCTTAAGAATCCTGTCCTAAAGAACTCTTGCATTTCAGGCAGTGACAAATCAGCTTGTCCCTGGGCTCTGTTCTCTCTCTAGGCCTTTTTCTCTCCTTTTTTTTTTTTTTTTTTTGCATACATTAGAAATGCTGTTAGTCTCCCAGGACAACCTGTGTTAAAGCATTCTCTTCTGGCAGAAATAAAGCTCTCTAGGGCCCAATCCTTGGTTTCCCAGAGCAGGTTGGAGCACAGCAGTGGTTCTCCTGGCCCTGTGTGCACCTGCTGCAGGAGGGCAGCACCCAGATTCCCCCCAAAAAAACTTTCACAGCACTGTCTGATGGGCTTTGGGAAGAGGTTTGTCTATGCTCAGGGTAAAATAAAGAACAGTGAGGAAAGGAGATACTTAAGGAATACTTGAGACCGTTTCAGTAGAGTTATTTATTCCTTTTATTTCCTTTTAACTGGTTTTCTTCTCCAACTGACCTGGAAGGCAGGAGATGACCCAGAGAAGATTTCCCAAGGAGAGTTTGGCTCTTAATTCCCATTTCCTTCAGTGAGATCAGCACACTCCAGTCCTATCTGTGCACTTGCTGGCAGGAGCCCCAGCAGAGGGGATGCACAGAGCTCTTGGCTGAGGGGCAGAGGAGTAAATTTAAACCTTACTCCACATTTCAGCTGAGGCCTTTCCCAGCTGCAAATGGGTCCAGCCTCAGGCTGGTACATCAAATCCAGCTGGGCTGGAGCCACATCTCTGCTGTGTGGGTCCGAGGGCAGCTGCCCTTGGTAACCCAGAAGGATTTTGAGGGTCTGCACAGATCCTGCTCTGAGAGCAGGGTGGGAACAGAGTGCCCATGGTCTTGAAAGTCCACTGGGGCAGGAAAATATTTCTTCCCAAGAACAGTCCTTGTGTAATGTGGCTCCAAATATCTGTGTGGCAACATCTGTAAGGGCATCCTCGAGTTCAGCCTTTCCACATGTTTTGGGGCCTTTACAAATGCACCTCCCCTGGGAAGCATTGCTGATTCAGCAGATTCCTGCAGACAAGGGCTGTTTGTGGCACTGATTCATTCATTTTGGTTATTTATACCACTGTGTTGGGTGCTGTGTGAAGCAACAGCAAAGCACTGTTCATGCCCAGAGGCATCAGAAGTCAAGATGAAGGCAGGATCCAAGGAATGCACGTAATCCATAGGGGGGTAGAGGAGCAGGCAGCACGGGTAGTCAGATGGGCTGAGGCAAAATTGTGCTTCCAACTTCATCTCTAAGTAAAATCATTGCTTCTCCACTTTTTTTCGGCGTGGTTTACACGATGTGTTGCAATATTAATTCCAGGTGCCTAAGCTGGATTTGGGATGGGCTCCAGCCTGCTGGGGACCAGGGGCAGCTGTGGCTGCAGCAGGAGGGCTGTGGGGTGGCACAGCAGCTCCCACACTGACTGAGTGCTGTGTGGGATGGGATGCAGGGATTAGTGCCAATTAGCATTGCTGAGAAGTTTGTTACAGATATTTAATGCACCTGGAAGCTCCCATCAAGAACAGAAATATTTTAAAACCTGTGAAAAATCTGGTCCATAAATATTACCCTTGGTGTGCTTTTCAGATGATGTTTGGCTCAGTTATAGGGCTGATTCCTGTGGGTCCTGGACACCACTTGCAAAAAGGACCTGATGAGTCTTGGACACTTTTAGAAACATGCTTTTTTTCCCACTTCACACAAGTGCTTTTTCTGTTAAATAATGGCTGATATAAATAGTATTTCTTCTTTAAGTGGGGTATGATTTCTTCCAGATTTTCATGTGAACATTTAACTGTGTGGCTCTGCCAGCTGTGGGCTTTGTATTGTGATGCCAGGGTGTGTTAGTGACCTTGGAATCTGAAATCTCAGGACATGGCAGAAGCAATTGATGCCACCAATTTTGGTGCAAGTGCTCATTTGCTCATTTGCCTGGGGGAAAGTAAACTTTTTTTAAAGAGTAGATTTTCCTCTTTTTCTTTTTTTTTGATTTTTAATTTTAAAAAGCTATTTATTTAGATTTTAAAAAGCTATTCTGCAGCCAGCTAATTAAACTGATGCAAATGGTTTCAATGTTCTTTTAGGAAAAAGTTTACAGAAACAGTTCTTGGTATAGGGTAATAAAATTCCAACACTTGGCCTTGAAATAAGCACAGAGGGAACTTCAGATGCTTGCAGTCCTACTGTTTTTAAGTTAAGTAAAAGCTTTGGGGGATGGGACAGGAGCTCTGACTGACAGCTCTATTTGTCTCTCTTGTTCTTCTAGTATTAATGCATTTCGGCATTACTAAATTCACATTTGCCTGCACGATAAGGAAACCAATCAGGGACAAAAAATCATTTCTAGGGGATATTAGTGCTGCCTGATCATACCTGGGGACAGAAATACTGTATTTGAGCAATTACTTCAGGCTGTTCAAAGACACGTGGTTATGCTGACAGCAGATCCACCTGTTTCATAAAGTACTCACTCCCCAACCTGCCACGTTTAATTCCCCTGAAGTATATCAAGTGAAACCCCAACTTGGAGGGGGAATTTTCACTGTCTTCAGCCAAGCCCAGGATTAGTACCACAAAATTTTCCCAAGCCCAGGGACGCAATGAGCCTGTGTGACACGGTTTGAGCCCTTATGTGCTGCCCTGCCATTAATTTTGATTTGCTGATCTGATGGTTTAGATGGAGATCTTTGCAGCTGGAGCTCAATTCGGTTCTTGGCTGGTTTCTGCAGCCAACCTGGGTCCCGGGAGCTGACTGGGGAACACGCCTGCTCTAACTTGATCAAAGGCTGTGGGGTTCCCTGCTGGTGCCGCGGCTGCACGGCGTTTGGGAAGCAGCATTCCTGAGCAGGTGTAAAGTCCCTCAAGAGGAGAGCGTGGAGCCTTATAGCAAAATAGACATCAGCTAATCTCTCATGCCTAGATGATTTTACTGTGACATTGTGCCAAGCAGCCCGAGGCAGTGAAAAATAAACTGCTAGCATTATAGTATCGCTACGTTTCTGATTCTCCAGAGAAGCCAGTATTTGTTTGCTTTTCTCTGAAGTGTTTCATGTCACCGTGTATGTTCTCTCCCCTTCTTTTCAGGACAGGCAGAGGGGGAGGAGGAAAGCTCCACAATGACTGCACAGCCTGGATTTTGTGCTGGTTTGGGGCTGGAGGGCTGGGGGCTTTGTTGCTGCTCTTTTTTTATACCTACAAAATGCGTAAAGATTATTTGGCAACCTGTGACTGCGGTGTCGAAGTGAGCATTGCTTCAGAAAGAAGCCAGTCTTTGCAAACAAATTTTGCAGCCAAAAGTGCTCGTAAATTTGATAGGTGTAAAAGCGACCTGAAAGGAGCTCAGGGGCTGAGCCCCAGGCGCTCGCTCTGGGGAGGAGAATCTTTCCCCCTCTCACCGAGGTTGTGCAGGAGCCGAACCATTTCTGCAGCCCCGGAGCCTCCCGCCCCCGGAGCGGCCGGAGGGTTCACTCCTCCTCCCGGTGCGGTCCCGGTCCCGCGGAGTTCAGCGGCCCCGAGGGCAGCGGGGATTTCACGAGGTGAAAAATCTGGTGGCCTGAACCCCGGCGGGGTCAGGCAGCGCCCGCGGGGGGCAGGTCCCGCTGCTGCCTTGCCCTGCGATCCGCAGCCCGGGGCGGCAGGTTCAACCCCTACCTGGAGCCGGCCCTCCCTTCCCGCTACCTGGCAGGCTCCTCGCTTCTTCCCCCGAGGGAAAACAGCCCGCACCGTCCCTCTTTCCCTTTTTCCCTGCCTGGTTTGCTTAAGAAAACGCGGAGTGACTGCCGCGGTTAATGACAAGGTAGCGCTGGTGCGCACACACGGAGCGCGGTCGCGGCGCTGCCTCGGGCGGGGACGGGGGGCAGCGGGGACACCCAGCCCAGCACCATCCGGAAAATGTCATCTAACCGAGCTTCTCACAAACCTGCCGCCTGGCCTCCAGTCCAGCTGAAAAACTGGGACAGGATTTTCTCCTTTTTTTTTTGTGTGTGTGTAAGCACTAATTCGCCCGCCCGTAGTAGCAGCTAAAACATACGAAATTATTCTCGATCTACGATGCCGTTATGTGAGCTTCTGGCAAAAAGAGTTTATGGGGTTGTTCTGGTTTTGTTTTATCTTTCCAGTCGCGATGTTCTAGAAGCGGCTGTGGGGTGGGTCTATCCACAGACCTGACTTTAGGAGAGGTCCTAGAAAACCCCGTATTCTGAGGAAGCCCCTCGGGGCGCACATCGGATGAGAAGAGCAGCCTCGCCTTTTCTTTCTTCTTTCCTGCTACCTATGCAGCTGATTTCAGCTGATAAACATCGCTCTCGTGCTCCTTGGGTTGTTACAGACATCGTAAAAGTTCCAAATAATCCAACTTTGGAAAGGAGTCACTGACCGCTGGTCTCACCCAGAGCTGGCTCCGTCCCTATTGTTCCCCTGGTGAAATGTTAACTTGCTTTTCTTTGAAGATTCTCAGATGGGAATTTTATCAGAATCGGCAAATTACAGTATTCTACCATCCTAGAAGCCAGTGTCCGTGTTAGGCATCTATCTGAAAGTTACTTTTTACTCTTGGAGATGACAAAAAAATATGAATGGAGTAATTATGTTTTGGTTATATTCCTGTCTAATATCAAATGCTGAATCTTAATGTGAGGTTAAAATGTGCAATATTTCAGCTATTCTCAGGCTATTGAAATGCAGGAAAAAATCATGGAAATTTGATCACGTATTAGACGTTTGCAAGGAAAGAACCTCATTTGTATTCATAACTCATTATATACACCCTTAAGATTTTTTTTCATTTAACTTCAATTTTTTAAAAAATCATCTGAAGTAAAAGTATAGGAAAGAGTATCACAAAGGTCAAAGGTAGAACAAATGATCAGGAGATAAAAGATGCTGTTTAAAAAAAAAAAAACAACCTTGAAAACTGCCCAGCTGTTTTTCAGCACAAAATTTTTCCTGTGTTTCCTACATCAACATTTGCCTGGAGGAAGGGAAGGAAAGTGATGACAGGGCAATGTTATGATGGGAGAAGAATGATTAGAGGTGGCATTAAAAAAAAAAATTAAGGGTGAATAGTATTGTAACTAGCAATGCCAGCCTGTCTGGGTTTGTGATTCCACAGTTTGCAGGTTATGAGGATTTTCAGTTATTTAGGGGATTGTTTAGAAACACTAAAAAAGACATACATTTCAGATTCTATGCTCAATATTCTTCTTATAGATTTTTTTTTGATTCTTGTTTAAAAGTTCAGTTTCTAATGAGAAGTTAGCATGTCTAGAGCATATTGCAAATGACTAATAATAAAAAGCTGGAGTTGAGATGCAATGGATGCCAAGACAATTTCTCAAACTATTTGCTAAACCCCACAAAAGAAGAGAAACACATTAAAAAAAGTTGGATGGTCATTCTCTGGAAGAGACAGAGGATTCCTACTTATGGTGCATTAATCTCCTTCCATAATACCTAGGCATTTAATTTTTTTCCTGGAGCTACTTGGATGTATCACCCCCTCTGTTTTCTGTGCTTGCACAAGAAAAATCAGAGTCCAAACGGTTAAAGTATGTTAAGAAAAATGCATTAAAAGTTGTCACTGACATCAGAGCATTGATTTTATCAGCAGTTTACACCAGAGGAGGCTCTGCCTCTACTGTTTAAGTAGAGGTGGGCAGAGCTGTGAACAAGCCCCTCACTACCTGCTGGAATGTAACTGCCTCACATTTCAGTAACAAACCCTCAAGACTTCTTGGCCTCCCTGGAAATGTTGGATTAGCAACACTCAGCCTGTTTAGCTCTGGCAGTTGCCTTTCATTTGCTCTTTGGAAAGGAAAATGGTGAGAAACAGTTGCCAGGGTTCTCCAAATCCCTCTTGTTTCCAAAGACAACTCCAGAATGTTTCTGTGTTAGGCCAAGTATCCCCGGGCTTGGTTTCATTTTTTCTTGGATAAAGGAGGACTTGCTGTCTGCTCTTTGCCGAAAAAGGAATCCTTGAACAGCTCCTTGGAGGGGAAAATTACGCATAAAGAAATAAACCAGAAGAAAATCAGCAAAACCAATTCTTTGGGAGAAAAACCCAAACATTTGCACCCACCTCGTAGCTGTTCCAGCCTTACAATGTGTTGTGGCCATCATGCACTTAGCACTGATTTCCTTCATTTCAGACATCTCTTAGAAATGAATGGATCTTGGAAGGCATTGAGGGATCCCCTCCCTCCTGCAGTGTCTTTGGGGAGGACTCTGGGGATGGAGGAGCCTGGATGGGACCTGTAGGCTGTTGGTCCTGGCTTTGCACAGCCAAAGACAATGTCACGTTGTGTGCCCTGTCCTGCTGTCACCAGCTGTGTGTTACCTGTCACACAGAGTGAAGGGTAGCTTGGTTTTCTATTCTTACTGAGAAATGGGGAATCAATACGGTTACAAGGAAATTTTGGGAATATTCAGCTTTCTTTTCGTATTAAAAGATTAAACAATCTGTTCAGAGTGGTGCCAGGTAATGGCTTGGAGAGGGTGAATATTACTGAGAGAGATTAGGAGCAGGGGCAGAATCTTCTGTCATCATCAAGCCTTTCTGCAAGAGTTTCACAGTAGGCAAAAATGAAATAAAATTGCATCAGGAATTAGTTTGGCTTGTAGGATGGCTCCTGACTGAAGGCTAGTTTTTGGTCCACTTTGATGTGTTGAAGAACAAGAACTTCCAGTACCAATTCTGCTTATGTAATAAATCACGGGGGTTGGAGAGAAAGAGAAGTGACATACAGGTTCTCTTCCTTTATGAACGTGGGCTGTAGTCCATCATAGTAGCTATAAAGTGTCTAAGACTGATAACAAATGCTCAATGCTATCTAAGTCAAGAGGCCAATAAAGCCTGAAGTATTTATACACCTGTGGGTTGAATAGCTGGGTAATGAATGACAAACCTTTTTTTTTTTTTTTTTTTTTGCATGAGTGTTTTTCTTTTTCCATTTCTAGCTCGCACTGCAGCGAGTCTAGTGCCCTTTGGATTGTTTATACCTTGTCAAACCTGTTTTAAATAAACCATTGTACTGCATTTTCAGTCTTGTCAGGGAAATTGCTGCCCTCTCCTGGTTTGAAGCAATTCTCGACCATCCGAAGGCATCTCCAAGTGAATGCCAGTTGCAGTGTGATAATATGACCCAATATGAAATTAATTAAGGCTACACAATAGTTTCTTTAAGACTAAATCAGAAATGAGGGCAGGCGGCCCTATCTAGGACAATAGGATTGGATCCAAATGCAGTTTTAAAGACGCGTCCCACCTCCCCTGATCAGAGTGCATTTAATGAGATTCATGCAATTTCTCTCTGAAAACAATAGCTTTAACCATTGGTTGCATAACCCAGGATATCCAGCTGAGGCCCCCCAAGTACAGAGTGTTCCACAAAAAGGAATGACAAAAACTCTTCTAGCTCAACTTAAATAATTAAAACAAGATCTGGAGAAATGGCCAACCCGGTGAGATGCCTTTTTAGGGGGTCAGGGGGTGGAGGAGGCGAGATAAAACTCCTAAGGGCAAAGTTAAATTTGTCCATTACTATTCTCTTTCTGCTGAAGAGCACGAAACTCCAAGACCCCTGAGAGTCCTCAGCCCCCTCAGCCTTTCGTGGCTTTCAGCACCTTGCAGGATCAGGCCCCATGGCTATAATTCAGAAAAGGCTATCTATTGTCTGCATGGAAAGAAAAGAGGTCGGGAGCATATACTCGCTGAGATGTGTTGGAATTTGTGATTTGTGGCTCTCATTTTACACGAAGTTTAAAGTTTCTTGGCTGCTGGAGTTACTCCTCTGAACTGAAGGATCTTCTGCCATGTAAGTGGGTGGGAACAAGACATGGCAATACAGACAGTGCTATAGACAATGCTTATTTAGGATTGTGGAAGCATTACAAACAAAGGAAAAAATTCTTTTTGCCCCTCCAGCTACAATAGCTTCACAAAGCATTCACAGCAACAAATGCCATTTTCCAAAAAGTTAGTACCAGCAATCTGAGAAGAGTGTGCCCTTCCTGGAAGTGTGGAGAGCTAAGAGCTGTGGCCCCTGATAGACCATATTAATGGCAAGCACTGTGTTTCAGAAACCAAGCACTTCATGCATAGCAAAATGCTTATATTAGTTTCCCTCCACTCCTCTTTTAAGACTAAAGTTATTTAAGTTGTGCTTTGAAGACCTCACTTTTGCATCCCAGTGTGATAGCATACAGCAGCAATCCTGTTTGTCTGGTGATCTTGAAACAAAATGTAGCCTTGTGGCAAAGAAAATCTCCTGTTCCCAAGGCAGAAGCAAAGACAAATGCGAGGTGCTTCTTTGCTGTCTGTTTAGAGCTGCAGAGATACACTTGCAGTATTTTCAGGGCTCAGAACTTGCAGATGTGGTGTGTAAAGAAGCTGAGACTTGACTATTTTAAATATATTTGATTATTTTAAAAGGCTGCATTTCCTCTATGCTGAGGCAGGACACAGTTAAAGCTGCGTCCACATAAATATAAATATGGAAGCATAAATATGATTCCACATATTTACTTGTGATAAGGCCAGATCTGACTCTTCCTCTTCACAGAAGAGCATTTTGCTCTTCCACAGACATGATTTGGTACAGAGGGGTTTTCCCTCATCCAGTCTTCTATAGGCATCTGCAGCAGTGTTTATTCCTAAATGATTTGATAAATAAGCAACTACTGAAGAATCCTCATGAGAGATAGCAGAGGAGTTTCTTTAACCATCTTTATCCTGCACCTAAATCTGGGGTACTGATCTGGGTGTTATAGTGTGGACATGTGCAAAATGTTATGTGAAAAGCAAAAAAAAACAAACCAGAGAAACCAAGCTGGAGTGGTCAGAACAGGCTGTCCAGACTGTTACTTTCCAAAACACCACCTGAGACTGAAACACAACAGGGATTTGCCACCTTTTTGAGGTGTTCCTAATCAAATGCTGCCTGACAGGGATGGTGAGATGAATACTCTTGAGTTTGTTTCTCACAACCTTGCTCCAAGTCTAATTCCAGCTTTGTGGTCACATTAAGAGATGAACAAATCCATTTGCCTCACATGTAGTCTTCTGGAAAGACTCTTTATCCATGATAGAGCCAACATTTTGTATGGAATAGAAGACAATCACTGAGTACCCCCTGCACATTTTTCTCTGTGTGTCCCAGCACAGCACAAAGATACTGTGCCATACCAGAGGACAAAAAAACCTTTTTTTGTGCTTACAGGAGGTCCTCGCAGGTGCCCAGCTCCTTTCTGGGACTGGAGAATGGGGCTGGTGGTGGTGTTGGGGCCTGGCTGTGTGGTGTTTCCCTTCTCTGATTGTGGTCAGCCCTGGGACAGCCACGCTGTCACTCTTGTTTCTGACTCCATGACCAATTTTCCGTTTAAATTGAAGTGTTGAGACAAGCATTTCAATATCTGGTGTTTGGGTCATTTCAGACTAGGCTGAAAGAGAATTGTAAAACGCTTTCCCTTTCGTAAAAATAATCTGAATTTTGGCAGAAGCTGCAGCCCAGCTGTTATTTTGTGAACTGCCAAGTGCTGCCATCATCAGCTGTCCCCACCTGGGTGCATCTCTGTCCAACCCACGTTTGTTAATCACCGAAACAAGGTACGAGGAAAAAAAACACAAAAATAAAAAAACCCCACCCAAACCAACAAACAGCAACAGGGCTCTGCACGTTACCAGATGCCACTGTGGTGATCTCAAGCATAAGCTGTACATTTTTATCTTTTAAATGGAGACGTCCCTTGGGCACAGCCACTGCCCCTGTCCACAGCTATCCTTGTCACCCGGCTGTCCTCCGCGCTCGGCGCTGCGAGGCTCACACCATAAGGCCGGGTTTGCTGGGTGAGGAGTATCACAGCAGACAAGGGCAGAGATCGAGGTCTGGGGTCCTGAGGACATGGTGGATTTAAGGGACTGGCATCTCGGCGTGTGCACTCATCCCTCGGAAGGGCGAGAGCACAGCCAGGAACAGCGAGGGCTCAAGGCCGCTGTGTGCCTGGATTTGCATTTATTGCTTGCGATCACAGACATTCGTCTTTAGATATTTCCTGATTTAGGGGGTAATAAGACAAGACAACAAAGGGGTCTAAAGCTAACAGAGGGAGGCTGGGGTACTGTGTGGCACTGCAAGACAGGAACTTTTTCCAGGGCCCTGTTCCTGACTATGCCAACTTTCCACTCTGGGAGCCCCCAAAAGCTCCAGACTTGGGCATTCACAGCTTACTCATACCAAGAATTTGACCTCTAAGCATACCCAGGCAGGTTATACTTCATTCCTCACGCCTAATTTCAAGTATATCCTTACCCAGTATCATGAACTCCGCAGTTATCCCAGGGTCCTGATGAGAATGGTTCCCAGCTGGATTTACCATTGTTCCTCACACCAGCTGTGCATCACAACCACCTCTGTGCATAATTCTGCCAGTGCAGTGGATGTAAAAAGGAGTGACCTCCTTTCCTGTGGTCTGCTCTCCATCCTGCATGGACTTTGCAATGTGATCTCCTACCCTTTCCCCAAAATCTCTCTGTGTACTTGTGCAAGAACTTCTTCTCTGCAGATGTTTTCCTAGATCAGCTCATTACTACTCCATCATCTCTCCATCTGATTAGAACAGAAAAAATATGTGCTCGTTTGCCCGTTTGTACTTAATAAATACTTATTTGGTAGAAAGTGAAGGGTGTCAACTACATGAGTAGTCTGCAGTGTTTAAATCTGTAACTGTTTAAATCTGTCTTAAAAACTTTATGAGATGTTGCCTGCAAGAAAAATAGCTCTGTTTTGTACTTTGGTTTACAAGAGGTTTGACTATGGGGCAAAAAAAAAAAAGAGAGAAAAATACAGATTTACACAAAAGCAGATAATGTAAATACAAAGTCATTACAGTGGTCATAAAAGACTCCTCAAAATACATATTTCTAATGATTTCTATTATGATTTTGGGGCAGTTTAAGAGGCTGCTGCCAAATCAGACCAGAGTGCATTCACAAGGCAGAACAATCCCAGGCGTAACAAATTATTTGAATGTGAAACCTTTATCCTAAGGACTGACAAAACCCGGATATTTGTGACCAGGCATGTGTTCAGTACAGGATACATAATGCTGGGGACTTGCACAGGGGTGGAAAAACTCAGGGATGCTGCAAACAGACAGCACTGCCTGACTGGCAGCAAGACCAGACTGATGTAAGGGAAGGTATGAACCTCCTGCTCAGGACATGCTTTCACCTGTTGATCCATTTTGCAAATGAATATGCAGATACAAAAGTTAATGCTGCAAATACTTTAGCAAAACTTTCAGAATATTTAACCCCTCTCTTTTGGAGTTCTTTGTGTGTGTGCTCTGGGTGAGGGTGTGCATCTGTGAGTCTCCCACCTTATGTATTTGCATTTCCATTTCAAAGATTTATTTGTGGAAGGTCTCTCTTTAAGCTGTTAGGGGGAATAAGGAGGTGTCAGAGGGTTTTCCCTACCAGGTGGTCGGTGGTCTCCAGCTGCTGTGCAGAAAAAGCCTCTTTGTATCCAGGGAACATCTCCCTTTCTCCGGGGGAGTGGTGAGTGCAAGCACAGGGCAGCTCCCTGCCTGTCAGCAAGCACCTGAGAAGCACAGGGAGAGCAGCAACTCGATAAATCATACAGCAATAAATCAAACAGAGTTGGATATCAATTTTAACAATTAACAATGATTCCTTTGAAGCTGACAGGAGAGGCCCCAAAAGACAGAAGCATAAGCACAATAGCGAACTGTTCTCTCAGGACTGTTACTCTTGGGAAACAAATTTTCTGTCCAAAATGTGCATGGATTTGGGAAGTGGGTTTCATGTAACAGGGGAGGAATTGAATACTTTTAAAATGTGTTAGATGCTTGGCTTTACAGCAGTCCTCAGTGTAGCAAACACCATGGTTTAAATCTACAGTGACCTACAAATCCTCAAGTGTTGGGTGCACGTGGCAGTTCTGCCTCACACAGGGACCCTGGGCAGAATCAGGGATGAACCATTTTCCAACTCTGGAGAGTGTGAATTGAGAAATTTGAAAGCATTAGAGAAGTCAATGTGAGTGAAAATGAAACAAAGTTGGTCTACACTTCAAACAGTTCAGTTTGAAATATGTACTGCAGAGTTTGGATGGTTCAAGAAGGCTCTACTGTACAAGAGAATCCTCAGGGCACAGGGACAGATTAGGTGACCTCCGGAGAGTCATTCCAGCCCAGTGATTCTTTGAGAAGACAAATACACGAGAGTGTGAATATCTTATATGAGGCCCACTCGTGGGATCCCATGTATAGTTTAGGTTTAGCACAGCTGTGGAAGAAGGTTCAGTGAATAACTGCCGATTGTTCTGGTATTTGGAAGACGGGATGGAAAAACAAAGGAATGGTGTGAATACTAAATGAGATGGTTACATTTCATTATTTCCTATCTGAGCTGCAAGGTGCTCTAAAAAATGGTATTTTTAAAATTGCTGCTATCTCAGAGAGAATAAGACAATGCTGGATGTCTCTCATAAAGAAATCCTCCTGGACATCGCTGTGCAAAATGTTGTAGGAGATTAAAGCATAGCATTCCAGTGACTTGTTTAAACATATCTTCTTATATCTCTTTGCAACAATCCTTAAGCCCCAACCACCAAAGACTATCTCCTCACAGCAGTGACAAATTCCAATCCCAAACAAACCACCTGGGGCATGCTGAATCGCTAAACACAAATGTCAGAGGTCTATATCATTTCCAATATTCTTTGACATTGCTTATGATGTGGCCTCTGGCACATTCCCAACAGAAGAAAGTTCAGTTATATTTCTTTCAATTAAAGAATCTGATTTAGCCACTAATCATGTCAAAGAATGTCTGGGGGAGGGAGAGGAAGAGAACGTGAGCGAGTGGTGGTGTGTTCAAACGGGATGGCTCGTGGGATGGCTCGTGCTGTCTGCAGGGAGGCACAGGCACTGTGGGATCTGGCTGGGATAAAGGTTGGCACAAACAGAAAATTGGTATGTGTGTCAAAAATATTATTGGTTTGATAAAATCATGCAAATCTTATTAATGCACAACCTCAAGCATGTGAGCACAGTGAAAATCACGCTCTCAGAACTCAGTTTTCAGTAAGAATGAGAGGAAAGTCTTTGGGATGGCAGCAATCAAGATATCATTCTGGTATTTGGAAGACGCAAGATTTATCCAGCATCTGCTGCAGCATTTCACCCAAACATGTGCTTCTCTGCTGTCCTGGAGGACCCCAGTGCTGGGCATCAGGGCACAGTGTTGGATTGGGGATGACCCTGACACTTATGCACTTCTCTGTGTAAACCTACTTTAGGGAAGGCCGTAGTTTGAAAAATAACAACATGCTGAGCCCTGTATTTTAGTGGCTCAGGACAATTAGGATTGCTTCACCCGTGTGAATGTGTTCCTGATCTTCAGGGAACAGTGGGAAAAACAGACAGTTCCCAAACATCAAAAAGGGTTTGAGATCGTTGTTAAGAGGATTTGCATTTGGAAAATTTTGCCAGGTTACACAAGCAGATGCAATACTTGGAATATTTCTGCTTAGGTTTTCCAAACCTTTCTTTTCCAACATCCTCGAGGTAACGTTGCTTAAGATGGGAGCAGATGGACCTTTGTACAGGAACCCTGGGTGAGTCTCAGGGATTTCTGATACTGGGATCTTGTTGGGCATTGTGGCACCCAGTAAGACAACAGCCAGATCTCCATGTGTAGAAGAGATGGTGTAAGGCAAAGGGCAGCTGTGGCATTTCTTATTTCTTACCTGTAGCAGTGTGGCAATATGTCTTAAAACACTCACAAACACTGGTATGTGTGTTTCTCTTAATGTTGTTCACAAATATTTTATTTAATGATATAAAATCATAGCATTTTTATGTAGGACTTTTTTGTGGAGTTCTTCTGTTTTGTTTGTTTGTTTTTTTTAATAGTTTTACACACAGTGATTTTGCACATTAATTTTGACATTTTCACAGACATTCACACTCGGTCTAGTGGTTTATCTATGGGAAATTTTAGCACTGATTAACCACCAAGAGAGAAGTCTGGGCTGGCACTATGGAATCCTCAAAATCTCATGTCAGAGAAGTCCTAATGCCCCTTCCTCAGAGCTGCACTGCAGCTCCCAATTGGGCACACACAACTACATGATGGTGCTGCTTTGTTCCTCTCCCACATGACCCCATAGCCTCTCACCTAGAGACATCTTTTTTACAAAAGAATTCTGGCACATATTAAGTCCAGCAGTGTTGATATGAGGGTTCTGCATGACTACACAGATGTGCAAGATACCAAGATTTTACAATATTTGATGGGTTTGGAGCATCTGTTTTAAAAGCAAGAGCATTGATTGCATTTTTCTCAGTGACAGACATGGTCTCACTGCTGGAGAGAAGTCCTCAGTGTGAGTACTAAGGTTTCTTTGGTGCCTGGACCTTAAGGTAACACCTTGGTCAGGGATCAGTGCTGTTGGTAACCTTGCACTTGAAAAGCTGACATCTCTAAGGAGTGAAATATTGAGGACAGATGTAGAAGCTCTCGGACCATGGCTGTGTGTTGCCAATTCTGTGTCATGCTGCACATCTTACATATATTAAGGAGCAAATAGGCTCATTCCCGTGGCAGCAAACTTCACAAATCAGAACAAAAATTATTTATCATGACAGGCAGGTGGTACTGCAGACTGAAATGGCCTTCGACCTTGTGGAAATATGGTTGCAATGGTCTCAGAAAGACTGATTCTTTTTTCTTCCTGCTGGTTTGAGAGAAATCTTCTGGTTTCAGGCATGGGAAGATATTTTTTAAATGGTGATATGTGTCAGGCATGTGGTCTTTATAACATACTTGCTTCTTTGCATTCACTGGAGTGTTATACATGCTGTTTAAAACATAGTTTTTATCAGAAAACCTCCATCTGCCTGTGTTTGCACTAAATATACAACATAGACCATTACACCAGCACAGCCACCTTGACTGGAACAAGGTGCAACAACAGCGTTCCCAGAATCTCTGTGAAATTGGAGATAATTCCGTGCAGGGCAGATTTTCAAAGGCCTTGTTTAACATCTCTAAAGATGCAGCTGAGGGGCTGGGGAATTTTTCGGCAGTGCCCTGCTGCCTGGCGCCTGTCTGCATTCTTCCCAGGGAAATCCTGGAGCCAGTGGTGGGAGTTGAGGAGCAGAGGCTGAGCCTTGGGTCCTTGGGGGGTGTGTGATGGAGGTATTGTCACCTATCTGTGTCAGTTGTGAATGCTGTGCACCTTTCTGATGTCCTGGATTTAGGGAGGATTAATTCACTGGATCAGAGCTACTCATAGGATGCAAGAATCTTTATTTGCAGGGGGGAGCCAAGCTTGGTGTGTTTGTCTTGGCGATATGAATGTGACAGGGAGATGGGTTTGGTCTCTCTTGGGTTGACTGAGGAAGATAAAAGGGGGAGGGAGCATTTCTAAGCTAAATGACAAATGTTAGTGCAAGAGCTACTGAGCAGGAACGAGCCAGGACACTTCTGGGCTGGAAATAAAGGGAAGATTTAGAGCCATCAAGGCAGAGAGGTTTTCTTCCAAAAAAAAAAGGAAGGAAACAGGAGCAACACCTATCCCAGGGCAGTGTTAGGGTGCACTGCATGAACTTGTGAGATGTGTTAGAAGAGTGAGTCAGGAAGGGGCAGAGCAATGTCCCAGGACATCATTTGTATCCCAGGACAGTGTTAGCAGGGATGTGTATCTTACACTCACTGCTCTGCACATGGAATGGCTTTAACAGACACAGAACACAGCACTGGGTGCTGCAGAGCCTCTCAGCCCCCTGAGAGCACCCTCTGACCCCCCAACAGCTGGGGCAGCTTTAGCCCTCACCACTGCCCTGGGTACAGGCCCTGAGCTGTGTTACAGCAGGACAGGTCAGAAACACAGAGTGCCTCCACTCCTCCCTCACATTCCTCCTCCACTCCTGCATTTGGGGGACCAGTTTCTAACTCGCTCCACCATCACCTCACTCCTCTGACACAGGAGCTTCATTGCAATTAATGAAGAGTGGAGGGAGGAGGGGAAAAAAGTGCAAAAAATAAAGATTTAGGTGTGTTGATATACAATTCTTGGGTTTTTTGCTTGTGGATGACATATTTGCAAACCAGGGGTGCTCCAGGGGAGGAGGAAGGGATTCCTAAACTCTGTTGTGGAATGAATACACGGCTGAACTAATGAATAGAAACAAGATGTTTTAACCACCACCTAGAGAGGTTGCTGAGTGGCCATAATCAGTGCTCCCTAGGAGGTGGCCAAAATGTCTCCTTGCCATTCATTAGGTCAGAATAGCTTTCGTTTATAATGTGATCCTTCTTCCTGACCTTCTTTCTGTTCTTAAATTACTTCAGGACTATAAATTCCTCCCCAGAAATAGCATTATTTATTTTACTGTCTTGTGTTTGTTATGGTCAGTTGTGATCTTTCTTTAGGAGATGTCATTTTGAATCAAAATGGAATTTAGTGGTGACAGAGTTTGGTGCCCCCCAGTTTTTATATTGAAACACACTTTGCATGAGCTAAGATTAGTTCGCTTGCAAAATGTGTCTCCTCTTTATAACCTGTCTATGAGAAACGTTCTGATGTATTAGAGCTGGTTGTACCAACATTTCAGGGCTAATTTGCTGCTGCTTTAAATATCAAGGAAGATTTTCAGATGGATCCCTAAGGCCTTGGCCACAAAAGTGAGCAATACCCAACTCCCTGGGCGTGTTGTGGCACTCTTGGCACTGCTTTCTTCTTTTGGGCACACCAAGTGTCTGTTCTCAGCCACAGAGCAGGTGAGTTCTAGTGAAATCCCTGGCACTGTGTCCCTGGCTCAGCCAGGCACTGGGGAGCAAGGAAATATCTCCATGGTTATTACACTTCATCAGCTTCTCTAACTACTTCAGGCAATTCCTTTGGGGACTTTTTAAAAATTTGCATGATAGGTATCTTTACATCCTCGTGAAAAGCACTAGATATTTTAAATTGCAGTTCATCCTTAGAAAGTGCTGAGGCTTCCAGCTAAACTCCAACAGGAGTTAGGATGTTCACCAGGGCATGGGGCTCCCTGATTCCTGCAAGTCCATTGTGAACAAGCACGTCCTTGTGCTCAGAATGGAGACAAACTGCTCTTTGGGAGGAGACCCCTTTTGGACCTGTCTCTGGGAAGAAAATTTGGGAAGTGCAGAGCTGTTGATTTGCAGGTTTATGTTCTACTTTGTGTGACAGAGAAGGAAAACTGTGTTATTTGTAGAGAGCTGGAGTGGATTTCTGTGCAAAACCAAACATGAATGAATGAAAATGCTATACCAGAAGAAACTGCCTGTGTAAGGGTCAGACTTTAAAAGGTGAATGGTAAGGGGAAAAACAGAGTTTAGATAAAAAGGACAAAACAATTTGGGATCCGAAAGGCATCGAATGGTCAATACCAAAACTGTAGGTTTGGAAATTCAGGAGCTTTGGCTGCATGTGTTGGTTCTTAGCAGATGGCAATAATGGGACATTCAAGGCTGAGTGTCTTCTGGAAGCAGAGCTGTATGAAACCTCAGGATCTGGAAATGCTGGTTGTGTTGGCAGAGAGAGATTTTAAGAGGAAAAAGTACAGGATCTGTTGAACTCCAAAGATTCTGTTGTAGAAAGGCTTAAAATATTTGCCTGTGGACAATTGTTCATGTATATTTCCTGATGGGTGAGGGAACTGGAAGTTGTTGTATAAGTTTTCATAATATGTGTGTACTACTTACAAATATGATGGATATTTCTAGATGTTTAGAGACCTAAACTGTGAGAACCTAAAGATCCATTGTTTTCCCTTGAGTTCCAACAGAGAGTTTGCCTGCATTATAATTCTAAGCCTTTACAGCAACCCTGCCAAAGGAAGAATAAAAATGTCTTTTGAAAAATACAGGAATATGGCTTAACTAAGCAATAGAGAAAATGTCTGCAATGGCATGTCAGGTTCAAAATCAAACTAGTGGTTTGGTTTTCCACATTTCTCAGGAACTCATAATAATTTTTGTTGTTTTAATGCAAGGGTAATAGGAATAAATAAATAAAAGCACCAGGCCAATCTGCAAACCAACAGAGATTTTATGTTTTATTTTATTCTTTGTTTATGAGGTTCATAAAAGTTCAGTTTACGTTTTACTGGGGCTGAGCCTCACACACTTTCCAGCTTCAGGGCCAGATGTGGAAAGTACCTAAATGTTGTAAAAAGCAGTTTGAAAGATCATCTGAGTCTGAAGGAGCTTGAAAACCACAGAGATCTCAGAGCATCTCTTGGGAAACCTCTAGCAGAGATTCCCAAATAAACCGAGGTTAACTTTGAGATGGTCTGACCCAGAAGTCGGACACTTGGATTAGTAAGGTCTCCAACAGAATGTCCAAAGCTTTCTGTAGTTCTCCCAAGGTTAAGTGTGGGGGAAGAGGAATTGTGATTGTCAAATAAATTGTGTCAGACAATGTTTGTAGCTTTTGAGTTGAACCAAGTATGTTTGCTTTGAAGATCAGTTCTGTCAAATCACTTCAGACTTGGTCCAGAGCCCATTTACACTGAGAAGTAACTCCCTTGACTTAGTAAACTCAGATACTTCCTATCGTTTTTGAAAGCTTTGCCAACCAACTTTTTCCTGCTGATGAAATAAGTGGGAACCAAATCTAGAAAACAGTCTGCTTGGCTATTCTGCCCAAGGGTGTGTGTGGAATGTCTGTCACAGGGCTCAGCATCTTTTTTTGCACCAAAGGTGTGAAACCCACATTCAGGGTTCAGAAATTGTTTTCTTCTCTCTGTTCCCAGAATGACATTCAAGAGCATTCTCAGAGCACAACACACACTCTGACCACACAATTCAGGTAATTTTCTACTCCAGCACAAGTGGAGTCAGCAGTGATGCAATGGCAGGGTAAGGCTGGGCACATGGGTTAAGGATAGATTTTGAAAGCTAAATCAAGTCAGCCAGCAGATTTTGCAGAAGTATGTAAGTGGTGTGTGCATTAAATTCTATCTGATTACAATAAATGAGGTGAAACTGTTGTTTAATCCCTCTGAACTCAAGTCCAGGACAGACTTACCCCTCTCAATCTCACTGTGTTGGGTTCACATTTGCAAATGCCTTTTCAAACCTGGCCTTGCAACTTCTGCTCAAATTAGTGCACTTATCCCATCTTTTTTCCAACCTAATTTTTAGAACTGAAAATTCCAGAAGGGCTGGCAGTCAAGATTCCTTGGGAGAGCACAATGTTGATAACCACTTAACAAAAAATGTCCCTGGCAGATATATTTCATTTGCCCAAGAGTTAATGGAAAGCAGTGTCCAATTCCAAGTGTTGACACGATTTGTCAAGTTTGCCATTCTATATGCTTGAAGTTTCCTTTGAGGGGAACTGACCCAAAACTGTAACACTAAATAAACACCCTCTTCAAATAACCAATGGCGGTTTCCTAAATTGCCAATCAAATCCATAAATAAAGACACAAACTCTGAGTGTACTTAAGTCATGTTTAGCAGAACAGAACTAAACAATAACATTCTTGTTAAAATGTATTTTCATTTCAAAGCCGTTTTCCCATGAACATTCCAAATGTAAACAGCCCTAAAGATTTCTAAATTATCTTTGCCTTTGCTTCTTGGGGGAATGGGGGAAAGAATGAATCTGAAGCTACATTAGAAACACTGAAGTTGGATATGAAAGTCACAGAGACACAATGTTGCATATTGTCATAATTATCACTTCATAAAGAGAAGAAAGAAAAGACGAGTTGACTTGGGTTAGGAAGACTCTGGGATCTAAGCAGTATTTGAAGCCTTCTTGTGTTGCAAAAGAAAAGGAAATGTGTCTTAGTTTTGTTCACAGAAAACACGACATTGTGGGCAACCCCCAATTTTAGCACAGGCATCCAGAGCATATACTTTTGAGTCCTCTGGGTAAAATCAAGGAGAAGAGGAATTCTGTTCCAAATTACTCTCTGCAGTCAGGGTTAAGCAGGAAGCAAAGGGTGTGAAAGAAAGCAGGAGAGGAAACAGTGTAAAGTTGAATTTGACTTCGAGATCTGCTCTTCTGCCAGGTCAGCCTGGTTGGGCTCTGTGCTCCTGCCAACTTTTCTCTCCTGTGGCTCTCAATCCCTTCAGTGGTGTGTGAGATTAAGCCTGTCTTCTGCTTGCCGTGATATTGCACTGTTCTTAATGTGTCTGTGAATTAGGCCGCTGGAGAAAATGGAGAAATTTCTCAAGGAAGCCAACTGCTCTGAAATCCCCCTTCTACTCACGTTGGATTTGGTATTTTTATGGGATCGCCGTCTTGAGAGCCCTCTTCATAAGGCGGTGATTCAAGGCTCATTGGAGTTAACAGACCTTAACTACCTTCAGTGAGCCTTGGATTGAGATCTTATCTTTCACAGACTTTGAATTCTTACTTCAAATAGCCTTTCTCATTCAGATCATGTTTAGGTGGTTGCTGGAAGATCTCAGAAATCCAAGCACATCATTGACCCCCCCAAAAAAGTGATTTCTGAGCCAAGGGATGCCCTGTAACACACGCAGCCCCCTCTCCGAATTCACTGCTTGTTCCATTTTCATCGTAGCCAATGGGGCACATCTGGGCAGCTGAAAAAAAAATCGTAGTCACGGAATGGTTGAATTGGAAGGGACCTTAAGGATCATCTAATTCCAACCCCCCTGCCGTGGGCAAGGACACCTAAAGGCAGCAGAAATCTCTCTTATATTGAGAGTCTTACTCCCAAAGATTGTCTCCATCAGGTGCTTCCAGAGTTGCTTTAAGGGAACAGGAGCAGAAGCACAGCTTTAGAGCATAGGTTTTGTCCATAACTCTCGTTATTATCCTTCCTCAATTTTCGATCCATGCAATTGTTTTGTTGGGGTTTTTTGGCTTTTTTCCCCGAGCTAAACCAAACCCGTGGCAGGATGCTCAGCAGTGAGGGCAGGAGGGCAATGCCCAGCCCACACAGACCGTCTCCCCTTCTCCCGGTGCAGCCGAGGGCACGGGCCTGGGAAGAACCTGCCAAACACGCTCTTTTTTTTCTCCAAAGAGCCTGTTCACACCATCACTTGTGCCACCACCACAAAGCCTCCCAAGGCCATGCATTCCTCTGTCCCTAACGCTGGCGGAGGAGCCCTGAGCCCGACACCCACCGAAATGTAGGACAAGTTCTGGATGCAAATTCCACCGTGTTTCACTCTCTGTCCCAGATCAGAGCTAAGCACTATGTCCAAGGATGTGCAGAAGAGTCCCTTCCCCACCTTCCAGACCGCCGGTGACCTGGGGGCAAATTCAGAAACCTCCCTGCCCATCCCCTTCACCCACCCCTGGTCCTAAACCCAGAATTAGTGTCCCGGCGCTCGGGAAATGTCATTCTGGAGTTGAGAGAGTTAATTTCCCTTCTGCATGAATCAATAGCTCTCATCACATGATGAGCCTGAAACCTCAAATCCGTGCCAAAGTGCTCTGCATTGCGCACACACCTCTGTTTTGCCCTCAGGTGCAACACGCAGTTTAGTGAGAGCAAAGATGCCAGTTTCTGTGCAGGTATTTCACATTATCACTTAGATTTGCCCCAGGCTAAAAAGGAGGAGGGAATCCTCCGTTTCAAAAGGATATTTAAGTCTATGGGGCCACTGGGAATGTGTTTTCCTAAGTGCTATCTACAAGCAACAAGAAACAAAAGAGCCGAGAAAGACTCAAACCAGTCTTTGTCACACAAGAAACACCACAAAGAGCACATTTATTTTTAATCTGGTATTAAGCCACAAGAATAAATCCACAATATTTAAACACTTAAGCATTTAAGTCAAATTAAAGCTCACTTTTTTTTTTTTTCCCCAGAGTGTCTCACACAAAAAAATCGTGGGTGCTGGTGAAAAGAGTAGCTGGGAAAAAGCTGCCTTTTGGTATTTCTTTGGGAGAATTCAGGGGACTGATAACTTCTGATGCAGTCTGGTTCTGTTAGTAAGAATTCAATTAATTTTAAATTTCCACTGTTAAGCTCTGAAATTAGTCAGGATGACAGAGAGTCAGTGTTGTCATAAAAGGAAGAAAAATGTGAATTCAATTTTTTATTTAATTCTCTCCTTGCTTTACCTGATCATCCTTTATTTGAGTTTGTAAAGCATTTAAAACCTTTGTGCCTGAGCACGTGAGACGTTAAAGAAACCCAAAATAACTCATGAACTTCCCATGTGAAAGGTGGGCCTGGGGAGGGGTGGGAGATAAAACCACCCCAAATTGCCCAACCTTTGCCATGGGGCAGGAGCAGGCACACAGGTACTACTGCAGAGCAGTCTTAAGGTGAATAAAAAGCCTTAAAGAGCTTAAGGAGCCGCTTGTGCTCCAGCCAGAAAATCCCAGTAACCTGTAAAATGGCTTCAAGATTGGGATAAAACTAACATTACACATACATCTCCAGATTTTAACTAAAATAGTGAACCTTTTCAAGGAAGGAGACTTCTCTCAGGGTGATCTTTTGCTTAGATTGAAAGGAAGGTTCTGTCAACTGAGAAGAAAAAGTTGGCAGAAAATTATGTATCACAGTAGTAAATCTTCTAAAATGTATTTTTATAGCACTTTTATCTGATCCTTAAACTCTGTGAGGCAGAAGAACGACATCGTTCCACAAAAGCACTCAGAAGAGAAATGATTAACCACAAATCACAGTGAGTCTAATTTTATATTCAGGACTGTAAACCTAGAGTAAAGTCTTTGAAGGAGTGAAGACGCCCTGATTTTACACCAGGTCAGCATCTGGCCACTACCCTAAAATGAAGCTTGGGTCCTCCTTCCCTGTAGTCAATTCAAAAGTAAAATATATTTATGATGTTTCTAAAAGCAGATTCTTGTGTTTGGTACATAGCACCACTTGAGTTTGTAGTACTTATGAGGAGTTTAATTGTTGTTGAACACTTATTCGATGAAAGGAAGATGAATAGTCTGGATGTGAGGTTGGGGAGCTGTGCCATATAGGTTTTCTTCAATGTATGGGTAAGTTTGACTCCATATTTTGGCCTGAGATCCCCTCTAATATTTCAGCTCTATGCTGAGTATTTGAGCTGTTGTTGAAATGTACTGTAGCTGGTAGAAGTCTGGGCTCTGACTCAGACATTACTTTTAGCAAACTGTCTGAACTTCTATTTAAAAAAAAAGTATTTTCAGTGCTTTGTTTCCTTCCTTGGAACATTCCTTTGTCCTAAAATCTCTTGTCTTTTACTTCAATCCCTGTAAACTCCATGTCTGTGCTCTTGTGCTTGAAAAATGGCACCAACAGCATTGATGCAACTTCATGGGAAACTGGGAATTACTTAATTTGTGTTTTGGTTTGGAAGAGGCTACAGGCATAGTGTGAGTTCCAGGCAGGACCAGGGGACCATTTGTCAGTTCTATCATTTTCTAGATAGTTTCACAAAGTGTGTAGTGAATGTTAAAGAGCCAGTGAGAGGCTTGGATACTGCCAGATGATAAATCATCATGTGAAACTCAATAGGAATTGTTTCTCTAGCTGTGTGATATGTGAAAACTGTGCTAGAGGCAATGTCTCTCAGAGCTGCCCATTACCTAAATTCCCTTCAGCTCAAATGTAAATCCTTTTAAGAGACTAAAGATGCTTTGAAGTTGAAGAGAAGCTCCTAATGACAAATATATATTTTTTCTAAATGTTGTTAGTCCTTTACTTCTTCCAACAAATCCCTTCTCTCACATTCTGTAAGATACAGTTTAACTATAATAAAACAAGCCTGGAGTTATTAGTAATTTTTAAACTGTCACCTCCTGATCTTTCACAAGTTTGATTGCTATTGTTGTTCTTACTTTGTTTTTCTTATGTCCTGTCATCTTTAATGTTGTTGGAGTGTGTGAAAAATGAAATTTGGGGAGGGCTGTGGAGGCTGCAGAGCAATGCTGGGTGCCAGCAATCAGGACCAGAGGGGGACTCAGCTCCCCCCTGTACCTCTGTCCCCAGACAGTCACAGAAGCACAGACTGAGGTGGAAACCTTTGATACACCAAAGCTGGGCACTCTGGGGAAGAAAGCCTGTTCCAGATGAAGTCAGCTGGTTTTTGGAAAGCACTAAAAATTAGGTGTATGGAAGGCTGAAGGTAGCACATACACATTATCATAGAAATTTCTTGTTGGCAGAAATCTGTTCTTTCAGCTAACAATGAACTCTTCTAAGAATTTTCTTTCACAATTTGTCTTCAAGAAATACTTTTTTTTTCCCATGAGAAATCTAAAATTCTTTTAAAGGTTTAGTTGCATATTTGGGTGGGGGAAAAAAAATTGACTTTTTTATAAAGTGATTTTCTGAAGTAGATGTTTGGGGATGAAAAAGTCCAAAGGAGAACAGTTTTGAAACTGCCACTATATTCCATGGAATTCTTCAAAATACACAAACACACCCTTATGTTCCTTGTGGGACAAATGTGGACAAACAGTTCCCTCTTGGATTAATAGGAGCTGTGTGCCTAAAGCTTCTGAGTTGCTGGACCTTTCTTTTTTGCTCTATAGGGACAGACTTCCTAGAAGGAAAATAATACTCAGACTATTGAGAAACCCACAGAAGATGCCTCTGAGTGTGGAAGCAAAATCCCACACTTGACAGAAAGCAGCATAAATGTCATAGTATTAATCTTGGTGAGTGAAGAACCTTATTGGAATGAGTGTCTGACCAGAGAGCAGGAGCACTGTTTTCCCATATCTTTTCTTTATGTTCCCTTTTCTTTCTTCCCATGCAATTACCATCAGGGTTTCTTTATTTGGGAATTGAGGGTGAAGCTCTCCAGAAGGGGAGGACAAATGGGTTTGGAGAGCCCCAGTCTCAGCAGCTGGAGTTCAGGTGACACTGCCTGTGCCCCACGTTGTTTTCTGTGCAAGGATGAGACTTCAGGTTTGAGGCTGCCCAAACTTCAGAGATTTTCCCATTTTGCTAATTATTCTCCACTGAAAAGCTGACCTGCTCAGATTCCATTCTGGGCTTTTTCATTTTCAAGCCCTCAGTTCATGGAAGTCAGTGTTGGGACACCACTTTGCCTTGCAGAGGTATTTAAAAATCTCAGATCATTTTCCTTTGTGAGATGAGCTGCTAAACCCAGAAATTACAGAATTTAGGATTTTTTTTTTCCTTTACAGGGCTGGAGGTCACCATGACTAACCAAAAAGGTATTCCCAGGTCCTGATACTGTTTTGCAAACTGTTCTATATTAAATATCATCCCTCTAGTGAGAGCTGTCAAAACACTTTCATCTAACCTTCACCAGTAGAAAAATCTTAGTGATGCCACATAACAAACATTATACAAATAACTGTCAAAGTTCATTAAATCTCCTTTGAAAAAATTATTTTCTCATGTGCTTTGAGTATTTTAATTTTTTGAGGTGTCATTTCTAAGCACTCTAGTGCTGATTTGTTTCTGGAACTCTTAGATCTCATTTTCATTAATTTTAATGGGAGCTGTAAAATGCAGAGTACTAGGAAGTATTTTTCTATTCCTGTTTATATTGGGTTTATGCCATTTCAGTGACAGAGAAAGGACTGGCTATTGCTTCAGATAAAGCAGCTGTAGATGTTTACATGTCCAGCTTAAAAAGTGTTGTGTCCATGCTTAGGGCAAAAGTAGATGGAAACTCAGTATAGAGGCTTTAGGCAGCCTAAATTATACCAAGACTACTTCAGTGCCAGCAGACTGTAAGAGCTTTTGAAGCAACTTGCCCATCTGTATCACACATCAGCAAAAACAATTCAGCTCATCTCAGAAATGCTCTGGCTTATGAAAAGCTCTGGATTCCAAATTAATTAATCCGAATCATTTCTTTATTATGACACTTAGAAACTCTATTTTGAGAGGGCTGGATAACACACAACCAAAACCCCAGAGGCAGGTCCCAGACAAAAGGTGAATAAAGACAGAAAAGTGGCAGGAAAAATTGAGACTGTATTGGTTTGTGGTATCAAAAGGCAGCAATTTTTAATCCTCTGTCATAATTTCTGTAAGGGTAGAACTAAATAAGTTAATTTATACTAAATAAATTTCTATTTCGTGCGTGTTCACACATCTAAGTGTGAAAGCTGTGTAGGGGAAAACCTTCTGCTCTTGTCTGGTGTGGATGCTGAGTGTGCTGCTGTGGCAAATGAAGGTGTGATGAGAGCACTGCAAGCAGCTCTTCAGGGTGGGGAATATCTGCAGTGAAGGTTGGGGTGGAGATTTCACTGCTGGTTTTCTGGCATGTGCCAAGGCTGCAGGTCACCCCTGTGGTCACCCCTCTGCATCTTCACAGAGGCAGCCACTTGGCACAGTCTTTGCTGGGCAGTTATTACCTTTCTCCAAAATTTGTATTGTGCTTGTAGAGGTAGGAACGAGGCCAGCACCATTCCATCTGGAATTATCCCTGGCCCAGCAGGAGCAGGGTGGTGGCTCTGGGGGTGCCCTGCACAGCCACCCAGTCCCAGCACTGTGGGTTCCCATCCCCTAATGCACAGGTTTGGGGTATCTTTTTGGTGATAAGGACCTCGCTGGGCTTTGACTGCGCTGACATTTGCTCTGAGAGCAGATTAAAAAAAATGACACAGAAAGTTCCCAGAGATCCAAAAGCAGAAACATGTGTTGGAATATGAGCACAGGCTTTTTCTTCTTAACTAAATAGAGCAGTAGGAGATAGGAGTTTGGGTGACCCCTTCCTCACAGTGGGTGTTACGCAGACTCGGGCTTTAAGCACTTCCTTGAGGACTGTCAGGAGACTGGATATAATTCAGTCAAAGAGGGCAGCACAAGCAACAATGTCAAGGGAAGGTTTTTATATTTCAATTTAAGTGAATCCATTTGTTTTCTTTTTAATGGGAACAGCACTGTGACTCTGCAAGAGTTAGAAATGAGCTCAGCAACTGGAAACTGAAAAGAAATCCCATTGCTCCTCGGGCTGAGGTTTGTGCGTTGCTGTTGGAATGGTTATGTCATAGTTCCAAGGGATGGCTCTCGTTAGCCTTGCCTTGGTGTCACTGTACCTGTGCAGACCACTTTAAATCCATCATCCAGGTATTGCTCACCCCTAAAGGAAGACATAATGTTGCTTGGCTTCTCGTTCTTGGGGCATATAAAGTTCTACACACATTGTTAGTCAGAATGCAATGTAGAGATGCTTCCATTCTATGTGCTTTGTAAACTTTCTAAGGGTGAAGTAAGCTTCAGATCTGCTTTTTGAATCTGGACTAACTCAAGGAGCCCTGCTTTCACAGGATAGTTTGTATTCTATTAGATTTTTCTCTTTTTCTCTCTACAAATTTCTGGTGTTTTGCATTTTAGAAAGAGTGGTGCTCCTTTGATTCTAAGACACACACAATTTCATTGTTTTCCTGTTCAGTCTCTGTATCCTGTGGTGGCAAAACTTGGAGAGCCAATAAACCAAGCTGGGAGTGTTTTCCAGGGTACTGTCGAGTGGATAATTTATGTCCATTACAAAAATAACTGGGTTTCTAAGTATCCATCTTGTGGGACACTCTTAGCTCAGTGTAACATTTTCATCATGAATAACCAATTAAAAAACTCATTTTGCAAAGCTGTGTTCAAATGCCCATTTGGGGAAACTTCAGGCACTGGCACTGCAGTGGATCTGCTGGCGAAATACACCCAAAAAATGAACTTTACAATACATTTCAGAAAGTCATATAATTTTACACTTTCTAAGAGTTGCATCATTTATTATCTGGACCCATTTCAATGTTTGATTTGACTCCAGATTCCTAGCAGAGGTGCCAGTGAAAATGCTATTTCACCTTTTTCCTGGCTGTCTCAAAATGAAGCTGCCTGGAGTCAGGAGGATGGAACCAATGTGACCTTTCTCAAGTGCCTGGATGTGAATCTGCAGGACAGGAAAGTCCCTCCCTCTGGAAGTGAAGGGATTGGGTTGGACACCTGCCTGCTGAAGTTCAGGCTGTTGTGAGCCAGGAGAGAGCGTGGCCACTTTGCTTTGAAGAGGCTTAATGTGCTTCAGCTGTTCAATGCCTATAAAAGTCAGGCCACTTCTTTTGGTGCTTGAATAGATGTAGGGTTTGGAGGTCAAAAACCAGCATGGATTTCAGTAAGGAAAGATTTCCTTTAAAAACTTGTATGGCTGTGAACATATGATTTAATTCAAAAGTGGAAGTTCAAGACACTGGACCAACTTCTCTTTTGACAGATATTTGCCCTTTACTGATCCTTCTGCCATTCCTACCCATGATACGAAGGCAAGAGGTGCACCAGAGGGAATTTTGGAAGCATAGCACTGACCTCCCCTTCCCTGACACCTCACTGGGACTTGCTCACGTGCTTTTCTGCAGAGCAAAGCCTGGTTTCCAAAAAGCCCTGTAAAGCTTGAGTAAGTTTGTAATTCCTGTTACTGAGTTTAAATGAAGCCCAGAATCACATGGAGTGTTCCAGTCAACACGTTTTTAATTTTCCTTTTTAAAAGATTCTTAAAAGCTTTCTGCAGTCAGCTGTGTGGCAGCCAACAGTCATTGCTTCCTTCCACATCAGAACAAGTAGGAGCATCTATTTTAGTTGGGAGAAAACAAAAAATCACACTAACTTGATTTTCCCTTTGATCCCTCATATTTCCTACATGCTTTCCTCTCTGTTTATAGCATCTGACATAATTCCTTTGGTCAGATTTTATGCCTGAAGTCATTTAGGCCAATTTTAGCTTCTTTTTTTTTCAGGGCTTTGACGTCTCAAGCAACTTAATCTAGGTCAGTAAAGTACCTGCTGTTGAAAGGAATTTTCTTGAGTAATGTTTTGATGTCAGAAGGGCCTTCCTTGGCATGTGCAGATCAGAGGTCACCAAGCCTGTACAGTATGGAAAGGGCAAGACACTACGTGTTAAATATTAGTCAAAAACCAGACTATAGTGATGTATATACACATATTTTGAATCCTTTTAAATGAAGGATTTTGTGATTTTTAAAAAGTATATTTTTAAAAGTATAAAAAGTATAAAAATTCCAGCAATGCTTTCCTTGGGGAAGAATGTGCCTGTGAAATTCTTGGGTTCAGGAGCAGCAATGACACCGGTTTCAAACAATTCCCAGACCAAATCTAAGTGTTGAGTTTACAACTGTGAGAGCCCAGTGAGCTCATTCTGAGAATAACCACAGGATTTGGCCCGTTGGTAGCTCATAGTAGGAGCAAACCTGATGTAGTTAACAGTGACACTGCTGACTCCTGCATCAAGTCCATAGTTTAGTTTCTGCTTTTTTTACTTAAAGGTACATTTTTGAGGACCCTTATCATAACTTCCAAAAGCTACATCAGGGGTGCAGGGCCCAGCAAAGGTGCTGGGGCCAGGGAATTTGCTCTGTAGCCAAGGCAGAAAATGGAAGAAAAATACAAGATGTTGCATGAGCATCAGAACTAACAAAGATTTTTGATTTTTTTCTGAGTTCATATTTCATGATTTATTTAATGTTGTATCTGAAAAGCATCAAATGAAGCTTTTCTTGTTGTTGTGTTCAGGTATTTAGAGGGGCCTCTCTCCTGTACCTACCCAACTGTTTTCACAAAAACTGAAGGAATTTAAATTACTATTTATCTGACCTTCTGTCAGATTTGATTAAGAAGGGTTCAAACGTAACTGAGGTGGGTCACAGCTAAAATGGCAAAAACTCAGCAAAATTGCTCTTCATTTCCAAATGACAAAAAAAAAGGGGGGATTGCCCAAACTTTTCCCTACATCTTCAGAAAAAAAAGATTGTGAATTACATTTATCTATTTCTTCAGCCAGCTCAAAAGAAGCAGCACAAACCAATACTTCAGCACTGGTTTAGAACATCCCCTGAACAATCTAATTTGAATGACGTTACTGGAAACTAAAGTGATTGTGTATGTGCTTATTTAGCTCATCACTGAGTGGTCTATCAGAAGTGCACTAACAAGTAGTGATATTTTTGCTCTTCTAAATTGACTCGCCTTAATTTGTTACATTTGGTTTGCTGGTTTCTAGTGGCTTAAACTATGACACAATGGTTCTCAAATTATGCTCTGCAGAGCAATTTTTGGTGGGCTCGATCGAACCCATGGTCATGAGATGCTTTTTTTCCCCTCATTTCCAGTAGAGAAGTTGTATTATGAGACTCTAAAAATATATTCACATGTTTTCATTAAATTGTTTCTCCATGGCAGCAATTGTTATAGTTGCTGTGTTCATGCCTTTGATCACTATTGGGAGGAGTGGTGGCTTTTGAGATTGGAAGTGGATGAAGGACAGAAGCAATCCAAATATGTGTGTGCATGAGGGGTGTATTTTTGTGGGGAAGAGAGAAATTTATTTACATGTGTATTAAGAGAAACGAGCCTTACAAATTGGTTTTTGCCTTTTTTTCCTTCTATGAATTTTTGAAGTAGAAAAATTTACTTACTTAATTTGGTTTTTTAAATGTATGAAAATGAAAGGTGTGGGATTTATCTCTGGGAAGGTCTTGCACTTCTGCATAAAATGTTTTGGTAGGCAAAGAACAACTTGAATTGTAACTGTTGCATTTCAGCAGAGATCTCTCTTATTCAGACATTTCTTTAGGCATCCGAGTTTTACAGGAGGTTGCCGAAAGAAAGCTTTGAAAATCCAGAATAAAACACCTCTCTTCTGCTTGCTCAGCTTTTCTCTTTTAAAAAGTGAGATTATGGGAAGTCACCATTCAGTGTGTTTCCCTTTTACCATTTTCTTTCAGGCTAGACAGGATCAAAAAATCTAATGAAAGCAACTAAGGAAAATGTACATAAAAAAATATATATACACATGTAAAAACAGAAGTGTTTTGTATCAAAATTTTAGTGAATAAAAGAATAAAATAGGTGATTTTTTCTTTCCCACTGCCCTTTTTAGGGTTGAATTTTAGATATAAATTCAGTCCTTGAAGGTGTCTCGAAAGGACTGTCTTAACTAGGACTGATCAAAACCTGGTTTCCCTACCCTGATACCTTTCTGAGATATGTTAAGAAAAATCCCACTCCACATATCCTGAAAATTTCAAACTCTATTCCCCAAAATACTAGATCTTTGAACAGAACATAAACCTATAAAATGGAAGTAAATTGAAGTATTTTTGTACATAAATGTTTTAAATTGAGTAATTTTATTAATAAAGTTCAATTAAATACCTAAATGAGAAGAATTTAATTTCAAAACAGAGATCTTTTCATTATGTTCTAAATGCAAGAACACCCCACTTATGGTTTCACAGAGAATTTTAGCTGTTAGTTGGTGTTCCCTGGAGATGGTCACCTGAGCTGAAATCTTTGCTAATCGAGCAAGAAGCAGAATTCTCTAGGATTTATTTCTTAGCCTTGTTCTTTTCCAGGGGTTAAAAGTGAGCCTTCCTCCTCTTTACAGCTATAAACATTACAGTCCACATGAAGAGAAATCTATTTGAAAGTGGCTGAATAAAGTCAAGAAGGTAAATTAGAATCATCTGCTTCCCAAAGCCTTTCTAGTCTCCATAAAACAATGCCCTCTCCTGCCTCCCAGGCTGTGACTAATTCTCTAACAGTCTTTTTGTTCCAAATAAAACTCTCATGAAGGCTGACCATATTTTGATGAACAAATGCAGGGAAGATTGACTTCACAGGGGTTTTTTTCCCCTCTTTACTTCAGTGTCAGTGAGTGCACGAGGGACAGAGGTGCAGAATAAGAGTCTCAGTGTGGATGATGAAGGATGTTCAGAGATTTGGGTTTTTTTCTTGCTGTGTGATTTTGACCCAGCTGTGGGTCACGGCATAGGTACAGTTAATTTGGGTTCATAATTAGGAATGTTAGTACCAGCATATATGTCAGGGACCTCTGTGAGGAAGTAGAGACTGAGGGATGAGGACATTCCTTGGAAAACCATCATCTCCCTCCCTGGGGAGAAGCAAGATGATGGGAATAGCTCCAGAAGTCTGTAAATGGAAGGCTGCAGGGTCTCTTCTATTCCTCCCTTTGGAGGCCACAGGACCAGGAGTGTCCCCAGGGGGCTGCAGGTCTGCCCTGGGAGGGGACACAGGAAAACAATTGGGGTTTGAGCTTTCGGCAGCTCAACATCAGCTGGATTTCTGCTTGGTTGGAACAGGCTGCCCAGAGGAAAGGGTTAAAAGGAGGACAGTGTGGTCAAACCTTGGAAGAACCAATGTCATTTAAATCCTTGTCATGAAAAGTCTGCTATCCCTGCATAGTTTAACAGTGAGCTCTACTTTGATGTTTGAAGGCGCTAATCTCCCTTTGGAAGTGCACATCAGGCTCTGTCAGACCTTCTCCCAGACACTTTTTATGGGGAAACCAGCTCTTACAACACTTGAACCAGTTGGTGGAAGGCAAATAACATTCTTTTGAAAGAATTGAGGCAGGTTGGCCACCTCAAATTCTCACAGATTTGACACTCTTTTAGACCGATTTAGCCCAAAGTAACTGAACCTGTTTTACTAGTGACTCCACTTACAGCTCCAAGGCCTATTCTTTCAATTTCCCTTTCTGAAAATTAGAGAAACCTTTGAATCTTTGGTGAACATGAAGACTGTCTTCAGTGTGGCCTTCTTTACCACTAAAAATCAGAAGCCAATTGTAAATTAAGCTACAAGAATAAATCTAGAATAGCTCCTTTCATGTCAGCAGTTACCTAAAACTGTAACAGAATGAGATACATAAGAAAAGAGCCTCCTCTATTTATTTCCTTTTTTATTTAAATGTGTGTTGTTGTTCATAGGAGATCTTGTTGATTTGAGGTCCCTTTGGCCAATCCAGTCTGATGACCTGATGTGTCAAAATCGAAATTCATGTTGCTAAATGCTGCCTGATAGGTGGGGTAATAAAACCCAAAAGGTAGATGGCACAGGGAGTTTCCTGCCAACAGGAAAACCAGCAGTGCCTTGGAGTGGGCACAGACAGCAGCCACTTGGGCATTTGGTTTCCTCTCAGAGATGGTTTTTTCTTGCTGTTGCTTGACCAGCAAACCTGTGACCAGTGTCTAAAGCTGTGTTCTTGTGCTTGGAGTTGCTTCAGCCAGCCCAGACTCCTTTCTCCCCCTCACTTTTAAAAATCTAAAAATTCTTTAACTGGTGGTTCCTGGGTTGTGAGACTCCACACATCTTTGTAAGGACAAAGAGCAGCTTCTGCAGCCACATCTGGTCTCTGAAACCAGGACTCCTTCATAGTAACTCCTGTATTGTTTCCATCGTGGACAGAGCTGGGAGCAGTGGATATGATGGAACAGCATTTTGGGAAAATAGATCTTGTTTATATGGGCAAAAAGAACAATTTTTTAGCCTGAAAAACTTAGGTGGTTGAAGCTGCAACCTGAATTCATTTGATTTTAAAGGACTATGCAACTTTAAAAGGGATTTCAATCAACTCAGGTTAATTTCTCAGATCTTCTTCAATTGAAAGTGCCTGGTTTAATTCCTGTGAACAAGATCCAAGATTTCTTGTGTGAAGAAAGGGTCTGGGGGGGAAGAAAGGGAAGTAAAATCTGAAATTTTCATGTATTCTTATATTATTAGAAATCTCCACGAAGACAATTATTCCAGTAGTAATTGCATTTCCATATGAGCAATGATCCTACAGTACTTTTTTCTCTTAGTCGCTTCTTGATTCTCTTGGGCTGGTTTTTGTTTGTTCACTCAGGAATGTCAAAGATGAGAGAAGAACCCTGCACACATCTCCCACTCTCCCATACATGTTGTTTTCATGTTCACCAGCAAACTGCTCAAGCTTTGTGTTCATTTGTTTTTATTAACTATTTGCTCTTATATCTCTTAGTGCTCTAAAACTATGCAGGCTAAAGGTCTAAATACTCAGATTGGTCTAAGCATCCTTGATTTGCTGGTTGTTTTATTGCAGCTTCAGCTGTGAGAGCATTAAAGGAGTAAATATGCTGGCAGCCCATCAGACTGGTGAGGCTGTACCTTGTAATGTCAGCTCTGCTATTGGCTCTGCAAACCCAAACAGCCTCATCAAGAACATTTCTGACAAGAAAAATCACTGACACAGACGTCGCTGATCCACTCAGAATTTAACATCTTGTCCCTTGGACGTAGTGCCTGAGGCTTAAAACACAAACAAATCAGCCCTTCATAAGGAGATGCTTATGTGCTAAATCCTTTTTTTCCTTGGCTTACAAACATCCATAAACATCTTGGCAATACAGTGCAAGAGATTACATGTTATATATGGGTGGTAGGCATTTAATGCAGTGGAGGGAGGGAGCATATCTGCTCCTGATGAAAGCAGAACGCTCAGTATTATGCAATTAGTCATGTGAAATGCATCCAGCAGCAGCCTAATGGTCAAAACTAATGCTGTGTCTTGTCAGGGCTGTGCATAAATTGGTGGGCAGATGTTATACCTTCCCTGGGTCATCTTCTGAGAGATGAGCTGCTCATTTCAGTACTCGTTTGCTACCTACCCCTTTGCCTTGTTCCAGCCATTCATGACTCAGGCAGATAAAATATTGGCTGAAAAAAAAGCAAATGCTTATTTAATAAAAAATAGTTAATTGAAAATAATGTCTTATATTTACATTCTGCAGTTGCCTCTGTAGGGACAGTAATTGCTGTTTATTTTAGTGGCTGATGTACATGCTTAGTGTGGGGGGTTTTTTCACATTACAAGTAGGACATCACTTACACTTAAGTTACTTTCAGACCAATAAAACTCCCACAGATGAAAGCTTGCCTCATGTAAAAGAACTGTTGAAAAAGTGTTTCTATGGACATAAAGTCTGACATGATGATAATCTGAAACTGCTCACTCTCCAAGGATGACAAAACTCTAACAACTTCAAAGCAAAGAAAGAATTGCCAGAGGGGAAATTGTAATTAAAATTAGATAACCTGTATGAAAAGCATCCAATTTGTAGTCTATAAAATGTTTGAAAAGCACAGTTCTTCAGCCCCAGGACCATAGCTGTAAAATTATCTCAAGACTTTCACAGTGGAATCAAAACATGTTAATTTGTTAATGAGTCAGTAAGTAGCAGTAAGGAAAAGATCCTAACGAGGAAATACAAACATAAATTCTGCATTTCTGTTTTTAAGCAGATGCACTGGTTAAATCAATGCTTTGGTTCCTGTGAAAGTTCCACATCCCTGGCTGGATGAAGGATTACATTGAGCATTTCTGGCCTGAGATCTCAAAAAGTAAAGAGGAACCTTGAACCCAACTAAGGAGGCAGATTTCTTCTTGTTTCCCCACTTCCCAGCAGAGTTTTTCATCCACCCTGTGTTTTGCAGCAGCTAATCCATAAACCTGGCATTTCTCCAAAGCAACTGTGCTGTAGTGGCTGCTCCCCCAGCAGGGCAGAGTTGGAGGTTTCCCTGTTACTGTGCCAACACAGAGCAGCAAAAAATATTATTTTCAACTAATTATTATATGCCTCAGATTAAGAGAGGATTAAGGACTTTTATGAGAGTTTGGATTGTTGTGAGATTGGGAGCAGAAGTGCAGAGCGGGGAGAGAAAAGTCTGGGGAGAAACATGAAAACGAAGAAGAAAAGGGACAAGAGAGATGGGAAGATGAAGAGGTGGAAGGGAGGAAAGAAAAAACTGCATATGAGGAAGCATAAAGTAATGGAGAAGTCAGAAAACCCACGGTAATTGCATGGATTGGGACTTATTGATACAAAAGAACTTGAGCCTCAGGTCAAATAAATCTTATTTCTTTCTTTGTCCATTGCACTACAGGAGGTCACCCTTAAAGTAAGAAGAGCTCAAGGCCTGATGATATCAATGTTGTCAAGTAGCACAGAACTTAGGGAAGTTTTAAGGCCAAAATAGCCCTTTCCTTCACTTGCCTCCCAAGTGCACCATCACTACATCTGGGAAAATCCTGCTAGGATTTCCTTAAGGAGAATGTCTCCTCAGCTGGCATGTTGGTAGCCCCAAGGAATCCCTGTGGTGTGAACGCAGGATGGCTTACCTGGAAACTAGGGACTCTGGGAGAATAACTGATCTATCAATGCCCAAAAGCATCTGAATCTCTTTCATACTGTTGCCAAGCCCTTTCTCTTTTCTATGGTCAGTAAAATTTGGGATGCAAAGTTGTGTCCAAAACCACCTGCATCTCACTCATCTTTGCTCTTCCCAGATCAATCCTTTAGATAAATCCTGGTTGCTGCTCCATCTTCATTCAGGAGCTTGTAATTTTGGTTTCTGAATGAGCCACAGAGCACACAAAAACTGTGTGCTCACCATTGCAAGTGATAGCAGTAAAGGTGTCACCATAATCATCTCTCTTCAGTAAGGAGTTGACAGACTGGAGAGGTTGAGAGAAGAAGAGCTTGGAGGGAAAAGAAAGAATAGTCTGGGTGTAATAGTGATCTTCTAGGAGTGAATCTCATAATTAGCCAGGGCAGACTTTGATCTAGGATTAATGTTAAAAAAAAAAAAGGCTAATGTACAAGGTTACTTCCCAAGTGAGATGTTTCATTACCTTTAGTAGCTTCACAATATGATAATAATCAGGAGGACTAGATTTGATCTTTTCCAGTTGAGACAATAGGGAGGAGATAATTGTTATCCTTGCCTTCCTCCATGTGACACAGTAATCCAGTGTGTTATACCTGGCAGCTGGGAAAAGCTGCACATCTTCCTAAACACACTGACACATGGTCTATGCTTGCAAGCATTGATCATGATAAAATAGTCATTATATCATTTTTGCTCAAGGCAAAAATGTATTCTGGTGATCTGATATAAATGCATGGAGTTATCTCATGCTGGTCTCTATGAGAGTAGTGGCTCCAGGTATTGCTATTATTAGCACTGTTAAGAATGCTGTTTGTGCTTTGTTGAAATACTTCTCATTTAATCTAACATCCCAAGGCACTTGGAGAAAAAGTTGTTCCATATTAATAGTGCCAGGTGTAAGTAAATATTGTTCCAGCCAGACATTTTCCTTTACCTGGGAACTGCAGGCTGCTGGCTACTGCCAAGGCCCAGAATTCAGCAGGTCTGAATCCATTTTTAATTACTGTAAAGGCTTTCTGTGTTGGAAGAAAGGTTGTCCAAGGATTAAAATCTTTGAAAGAACAGAGAGATGGTGAAGCAAAGTAGCAAACTTCCAGGTTCTTTGCCTTTCTGAATCTTGTTATCTAAGGAAGAGTCTTCATGCCTTCCATGAGATCATCCCACCTTGTGAGGCTGTGAATGATCCAGGACAGAATCTGAGTGTGCCTGGAACTTAAGTATCCTGGAGATTTCATTCAGGAAATAGGGACAGCAATGCCTACCTGCCTCAAAGAGTGTGATTTTAATTCTACCTAACCAGAGACAAATATGTCTCCTTTGCTTATTTTTTGTCATCCTGCTCTGGTAAGAGGTATTCCACTGAGCTTTAGAATCAGCCTTCCCACTGCTCCACATAAAATGTGGAGGGTCGTACCAATCCCCTGAATCATTCAAGTCAGCAGCATTGTTTGGGTTTGGTTTGGGATGTTTCTCAAATTCAAGTTGAGGCTGGTTTGATGTTGTGCTCTTCAAAGTTATTCACCACCCAGCCCTTCTGTGGCTCCATTGAGTTCAGCAGCTGGCGCTGGAGCCATGTGCTGTATCAGAGCTTTCACAACAGCAGCCAAACAAATTAATCTTTTCCAAAGATGCAACATGGAAGGCTATTGTGCCTTCTATTTTTATGGCAGTGGTTTTGCTTTATTTCACATTTGGAATCTAGGCTTCATTCTGTGCCATTTCCTCGCCTTGGATATTAAATAACTGCTTACATGCTGAAGCTGTAATATTTTCTAATTGTAAATCCTATAAACCAGGGAAATATGCCAGTCTAGGATTTTCTGTGAACAAATCTAAACTGACCTGCAGCCTTATTAGCATTCCCATTCATGGCACCTTTCATCTGAAGGTCAAACTATAGATTCCTAACCTTTCAATTAAAATAATAGAAATAGAACCATGGAGCTGTCTCATATCCCAGACTGTCCATGTCACACAGCAGAAATGGTTGGAGTGTTGGGACTAGAGAGTAGCAATAAATAGTTTTGAGCATCTTTCTGATGTCTTTGGACATCAGGAAGAACTTCTTCATAAAAAGGATGGTCAGGCATTGGCAGGGGCTGCCCAGGGAGGTTTGGAGTTCCCATCCCTGGAGGTGTCCAAGGAAGGACTGGACGTGGCACTCAGTGCTCTGGGCTGGGGGATAAGGTGGGGATGGGGCACAACTTGGATTCCATGGTCTGGGAGGACTTTTCCAAACTCAGTGAATCTGGGATTCTTTTATGGTTCTGTCTGTTTGCAAACACTCATTAACCACACAAACTTTCCCTGATGAACAGAAAGGTACATTAGACCTTCTTTACACCCGGTTACACAGCTGAAATATGTGCAAATCCAAGGAATACTTTCTCCAAACTCTCCCCACGATAATTTTAGGACTCTCCCTGTTACATATAAGCACAAAACAAACACAGAATTAATTCTTACCTGACAGTGACATTTCCTCCTTCACAAGCTGGAGTTATCTCTGACTCCAAAACAATCATTGCACAAGTATTTACAGAAGTATTTCCATTTGTATTTGCAGTGGGTGTGCAGGAAAATAAAAGTGTATTTCTCATTCCACTAAATAAGAACAACAAAACTTTTGCCTTTTCTTTGCTGTGGCAGGGCTCCTAATTTAAAATTAGATACTGGTCATATTTTGTAAGTAACACATGATGTAGCTCAAGTCCACTGTCAGCTGAAGACAAGGTACTGCACTGTCTGTGGGCCACAATGCTGCCTCAGGAGTAGCTAACATAAGGAAATTGTTTTAATAATGAGTTGGTCATGGCCTGGACAGTGTGGAGCATCACTGGTGGGAAGTTTGGCTCACTGCTCCACAGCAGGTCATCCCTGCACATCCAAGAGATGTGGAAAAGGAGGAGGCAGTGTAATGCCAGGAAAGGTCTAGCAATCCTCACAGCTCTCCAGCTTGGTATCCCCCCAAAACAGCACCAGGAGTCACCTGAACCCTTCAACTCCTGACCCACCACCTCCCCATGGTCTCCAGGGGCAGCTGGAATTCTCTTCTTGATGACTCAAGCAGTACAAACTGAGGGAATCTCTGCTCTTGTGAATCACCAAAAATGGAAAATAATTGTCTTAAATTAAAGATATAATCAGTCTGCAAGCAGCAAAACTTTGTCAGCACAAGAATAAGACATTCTCTTTAATCCTGTCCTTGCTGAAAGAAGTTTATTCAAGTATTTATCTAACCTTGTATTTAACCAGGAAATCTAGCTGAGCTAATCACTTTCTGCCAAAAAAGTATTTGGGCACTTGTTTGCCATGACATTTCTGAGTGATTCTATACACTGTGGCCATTTTTTTAATGGTTTAATCACACGCAGAAAAAGCCACACATTTTTCAATGATGTTTCCTTCAGAAAATCAAAGAGTGTTGTCATCAGAAAAGACATAAGAAAATGTGCATTATTTGTAGAGGTGATGCCTCAACTTTTCTTCTCCAGTCCAAGTTCATGCCATTTCATTCTCCACTTTACATCTTCAACCTGCACTAATGCTTTTTTCTTTTGAGATTTCAAACAAGAATCTCCTTTTTTTTGTGCCATAACACCCAAGAGCGTGATGGCTTCATTACCTCTAATGATATCCCACCTCAGAAATAATACAGTAATATACTTTCCTTCTCATGAATAGTAAGATGTTCCCTGTGCACAGACACACATGTGCTTCCGTGATGATCTTATGGGTAGAAAGACATAAAAGAGAATGAAAAAGTTACACTTTTCACAGAGCCAAAATTATATGGCTAACAGCGGTCCTGGGAACACTAGATTTGTAGTAATTCTGGGCAGAGACACACTCTAAAAGTCTCAAGGACAGTTGCTCAGAGAACTTCCACCCCCTGGTGTGTAACACCAAAGACAGCATCATGTGCCTCAGTTTCCCTGCAGGAAAAATGGTGGTGATTGAAGCAACCTCATTCAGGGGCTCTGGATGAACAGTACAACTGCTCCTGAAGCTTGTGGACTCTTCTGCCACAGCAGTGACAATGGAAGCAAAACCAACCCCAGCTGGCCATTGGATTTCACCACCTCATCCCACCTCTGTCTGAGCAGGACTCCCAAGATCACTGAAAAAGTAAGATCATCAAAAAAGAACTAAAAAACAAAATTAAAGTAAAAGGCAGACACTAAAGACTCTTCCCCCTCCCCGTCCCTTGGAAGAATTATTCAATAAAAATAATTGTCAAGTAATTAGCTGCCACCACCCCCTCTATTGTCCCCTTCAAATCATGGCTGTGCTGAGTCACACTGTCCCTGACCCACCCCGAGTGGCACTGAGCTGCCTCAGTGTCCCCTTAGACACCAGCAGGAGCCAGGAGGCTCCCAGTGAGCCCTCCACACCCTCAGCATCTTCCAGGATCAGGCCCCAAGTTAGAAAGTCAGGCAGACACAGCCACAGCCAAATATGAACCAGCTGAATATGCTGCAACTGGGCACATTGTCTTCAGATCAGGAAGAATTAAAACCAAGTGTGTGATCTGAGCACACTGAAACAAACTCTAAATGAAGTTGGAGTTAGGTCTCCTTAGCAGGGAGCACAGGATCAGCTTGTTAGGTTTTAATAAAGTGTGGCCAGTGCTTTAATAAAGTGTGGCTAGTATATTATCCAACATGCTTTTACAATTACTGAGAAACAAGGACAGGAACTTCATTAACACTTTACAGGGGAAAGAAAGCTGTGCTACAGGCAAGTGATATATTGCTATTGTGACTGTAGGTGTCTTGTATTTAAGAAAACAAGGAAAAAATCAGGGGAAGGGAGTAATTACACTGTCAGCAAATGTGTTTGTATTAGCAATGAACTATTCCCTCCCAAGTCCCACAGCTGCCAGGAGCCTGTATCACAACATGGCAAATTTCTAGGACAGAAGGTGACTCCATAAACACAGCAAGAGCTGTTATGTGAGAGACAGAACTCCTGAAGGAAAAAAAAAAGAGGCACATGCAGAATCATTTACAAAATGTGTTTTCCAGGCGGCTGCAACAACCCTGGGCAGGATTACACTCACCACTCTCAAGGCAAAGGGGAACTGCTTTGATAAAGCACAGGTGAGGTGTATCTTGTGAGTTGCATGTCAGGCAGGATTAGCTCCTTGGCAAATTATCAAAGCCAACCGATAGCAAAACAAGTTGGGACTCTCCTACAGTGGCAGTTTAAAACTAGGTGTAACTTCACCTAAAACAAATGAATACAGCGGGGGTGTAAGGGGACTACCTAACTAATTAACCCCTTCATTAACTCCCAGGCAGATTACGGTGCTTTGTGGAAATCCAGGAGGTCTCAAGAAATGTAAGATGGTGTTGGGTAAATTAGAGTGAAATTCAATTACTGGGAAGTCTTTTTGTGTGGTTTGGGGATTCAGTGCAGAGTGTTAGGAGGAAGGGAGGAGACCCTGAGGTGAAATGTTTTGTTGGGTCTGTTCCACACTGCTCAGCTCCTCAGTTTGGAAAGAGAAGTTCTAAGTATCCTCTGAGAACGTAAAACCACCCATTGAATTACCATACAGAGTTTTGAGTCAGATTTTTAGACCATTTTGAACTAGAACAGCTGAGGCACTACAGGAGAAACACACACGTGAGGGATTATGAATTCCTCCCAATACTCAACTCGAGAGGTGTCAATAATGCCAGTAATAGCACAGATCACCAGGCACAGGCTCACAAACGCTGCCCTTCATGTTTTCTAACAGTTTCCTAACTTTGCATTTCTGTCTCCGTGTAGCAGGAAATACAAACAATTGTATATGTTCCCAGGGAGCACATGGCTCCACTTGGCATCCTGGCTACCCCAACGGGATCATGCAGTTTGTGGAAACTCAGAGAGCAACCAGTTTTGTAACACTGCACATGGGAAAACCAGGCATGCAAAGCGGGATGATGGGCTGAAAATGTGGCTTGTCAGGGATAATGAGAGAGACAGGAGGCAATTAAAGAGGAGAAAAGTGACAATCTGACAACATGCTCAATTAATGTAATCAGATTTTACATTCTCTAGTAAATCAAAGCATAGTTGGAACGATATAAACTTTTTAATATTAAAAACTATTCCCATAATATGCAAAGTCAGGGAATACCAGTAAATTTCTATCTGTCTGTTGCCAATCATTAACTGATTTAGGATAGACCTTGTTGAATAATTATGTTTAATAAGAGCTTGTCCATACAAGCCGCTATCAGATGTCATTTTATACAGTTTCAAGCCAGATATAATGGGCGAGATGCACATATTAACTTTTTATAATACTGTACTGGCTTTTTATGGGAGAAGGGTGGGAAAATTCAAAACTGATTATTGTGTGGCTTTCTTTCAGACGGTGTATTTGATCTAATTTGATTTATTGCTGCACATTTTGAATGAGCAGAAATGTCTCGAGGCGGAAAAAAGAGACTTGTTACAGTAAATGTTAGCATTAATGTATTTTCACCTGCTTGCTTGGTGGGCTCCACAGTTGCCTGTATTCATTACAGTTTGGGAGTCTTCTGGATTAAAAAACCTACTCTCTCTCTTTTTGCTGTTTCTTGTAGGGATCTAATGAGTTTCCCACACCCTCCACAAGAGATGATTGTGTAACTAATCCATGCCGGGATAACAATGTCTTCACCTAAATTACTAATATTGCTAAACAGAAATGCAAGACAAGCTGATGGCTATTTTCATGAGTAAAGCACAGCTCTAACTCATAGGCAATTTTTTCCAGGTGGTCTTAGAGGATAAATGTCTTGAATCTGGCAGAGAAACAAGTACAGAGGTTCATAGTTCCACTAATTTTTAGAGAAGTGTATAAAAGTTTGGGTGCTGATATTACTTGAAGGCACGAAACCACAAACAGTTTTCCTGATTGCTGAAGGGCTTCTGGGTCCCCAGTGCAACTCAGCTTAGTCTTTAATGTACTGCCATCCTTTTTCTTAGCAGTGAGCCATGGGGAGATGAAGCAGTGCCTTTTCTATCACACTTTCTAAGAAAGACACACACACTTAAAAAGGCAGAAGGAAATGCAGAAACATCTGTGCATCTGAACCATCCACCCTGCAGTGTGAGCACTCCAGTTTGTTCTGCAGTTTGTGTAAAGAATTAGAAAATGAGTCTTCTTTGGGCTGAATTTTGTCACTGACTGTGTGTGATGGTTGGAAAGGACCGTATCTTTGCAGTGAATAGTTACGTAAATCCTTGCTCCAGGAGCAGTTTGTTTTCAGGAATTTATCTGCACTTCACAGACTGCTGAGCCCTGTGAGCCAGACTGAAACAGAGCAGTACCACATTTGAGGTGACTTGGTCTCTGGATCTACATTGTGTGTTCTGTGCCGGGCCATGTGTTGTTTCTGGACAGCGGGTTGTGTGTTCCAGCTCTTGAGTGATTCCCACCATTTCCCATTGGGTATTGATTGGCTCCTGCTCAGTCTTCCCTTTTAAACAGCAGCACTGAGAGGTGCTGGGAACTCTCTGTGCTGTTGGGAAACAGGGCAAGTCACCTGAGTTCTCCTGAAAGAGGGACAGGACACGTCTCTGCACCTGAAAACAACAGTGAAAACACTCCGTACAAATCCATCTCTTTCTTACGGGGGTTTTAAGTTCAAACAAGGTTTTCCTGCCTTATCTTAGTTAAGTCTTACTCACTAGCATTGCAAAAACTTGTTCTGGTTTTATTTGGCACCATCTCTTCACGTGTTTGTGTGTGGGGATTGCAGTGACATGTGTTTGCCTTGCTGAGGGAGAGCTCAGACATGAACACGTTTTGCTTCACAGTGTGAATTTATTGGTATCAACAAATGTTTTCTGGGTTTGTTATCATGCTGATCCTCTTGGGTCAGCCCTGAATTTGCTCTGTAGGTTGCAGAGAGAAGGGCTCCTTCTCTCAAAAAAAGGATGCAACCTCTGTGTGTACAACACACGGACACCTCTGCTGTGGTTGTCACTGATGCTCTGAAGAAATACATCCCAAAATAGGTGTTGACATGTTAGGTGTTGGTCAGGGAGGTAATTTGTTCTGCTGAGACTGATTTGGATATTTTAGTTGTGTTTGTTGTTCACTATGAAATCTTTATGAAAGAAAAGAACCAGAATTTACATAAAATTAGAGGAATAGGAATTTATTTCAACATACAAGGTGGGGGAAGTCAATGTACACTCATGTTTTCTTGACATGTTTGGTAATGTTTCTGTTGAAATTTCTCCTGTTACAGCATAATTTTATGATGTATTTCACTATACCTCTAGAATGGTCTGAACAAGAACACCTCTATATCTGTGGGAACTTCAGATTTCAATCTCCATCTAGATGTGAAGTGTAATTTTCTCAGCTGCATTTGCATTCCGAGAGATACAAAACACAGGAAACACAAATGTTTGGTGTTCAGAAGAGTCTGTGGCATTTGCATCCCCATCTCTGGTGCCTGCACGTGCCGTCACCACCCTGCCATGGGCTGGGCTGCCCCTCCTTGGGGTGACAGCACTCCCAAATCACACATCCTGCTTTTTCTCACATGCATACACTCCTTAGAGAGTTTCTCTTATTACCTGGGCTATAATCCCTCCCTGGGAGGGATGCCTTGTGCACAAAATTAATTTCATTTGGCCACAAGAAACTCCCTGTGCCTTCGGCATCTAAGTCTTCAGACGTAGGGGAAAGGCCAGCTAAGGCAAAGCTGCTTCATTTATAAGACCCAGTAGAAAATATCTCACACCAAGCTGGATTGGAGGTCATTACTGAGCTAAACTCTTTCTATGATTGTTTTAGCACAGAGCAGTTTGCTTTTTTCCCATCCTTTGAGAAGCTGTTTGAGTCTTGATCTGCCTTTATTGACTGAGCTGACTAATGTGCAGGAGGGATGAGCTGAGTTTGCTCAGGTTTGGGGATGGACTAAAGGCAAGTCTACACCTGGAAATCTCCTTCACAGCTCAAATGGATTGAAAATTTTCCACATTTCCTCTTTTTTTTTTGTCTTTCCTTCCTTTCTTCTCTCTCTCCTTCTCCTTTCTTTCAGACAGGTAATTATATCTGGCATTTTAAGAGGTAAATTTTTTTAGAAACAAAAATAATTTAGCTGAAAGTACCTGCCATTTTTTTCCCCAAAAGCATTGTTTTTCATGGAAAAAATGAAAATTAAAACAGGTGAGTTGAAAATAAAAAATAATATTTAGTCAAAAATCCTCTGAGTGTCAGTGTAACTGAAATGTTTGATGGGTTGAAATTTCTGCAGAGGATGGAGGGAAAAAGCAAACCATATTTTCACTATTTCTAGTAATTCCAGTATTTCACCTCAAGGGGGAAGTTGGGTTTGTTGAAGTTAATTTTCCCACAACAGTTGCTATTTGACTCCTCTTATTCCCTCTTTCTCTTTTTATTGTTTTTCCCACAGTTTAAACCAGATTCCAGTATTTCTTATCTTCCTCCCCTCTTTCTGTCTCTGAAACACTCAAATCTCACTGTCATTTTGCTATTCATGAAAGAAGAGGAGGGGGGCAAAAGGAGACACACAGCTGAAAAGTAGCATATTTAATAATGATAACAGAAATCAAAAACGTGGAATTGATTTACTTTTTTGGTCACACTTTTGAAAAAAATTTGTTCCCCCTCTCTTCCAAAACTTAATAAGCTCTACTTGAGTGTTTCTTAGACGGCATGTGGATTCAAGGGCTTCACATTTCATCAGCATCCTTAATGAGCTTGAGGAGCCTCTAGTAAATCTCAGCCCTTTTAATGAATTCTTTATGGCTCTTAACTGCTGCAGATAGAGATTGACGAGTGTAACCGGTAGCACAAAATCTTGGCAGGGAATAAGACGAAGAGCCCCATCCTTTCCCTCTGGCATCCTGTCTGAATTTCTGCAGCAGAGATAACCAAGATTCTGTCACTGCTATGAAGTTTGTGAAATTTAATTAGGGAGCTAATAAAACAGCTCTCATATAGTGCTGCAGTTACCTAGGACCTCTTTTTTTTTTTTTAAGAGCTTCTCCCAACGGAGCAGGGATGGGGTGTGTTGCAGATCAGTTGTTGGAGCAGAGTTTGAGATTGACCACTTCTCTTCTGTGAACCACTTTCTAGTAGGGCTAATACTTTACTAAAAGATATATTTGTACTCCTTGAATGAGCTATTTATACACCATTGATGAGCACAGGCTGGTGCTTTATATTTAAACATCACTCACTTTGCAGAGATATGTGGACTTTTTTCTCTTTTTCTTAATTTCCACTCTTGGTCACATTCTCAATCAAAAAGGGCCCATTTTCCAGTTTTCTATCCAGTGCTCTGGAAATCATCTTAGAACAACTAGAGCTTTTCTCTTTGGGCTTTTCAGAGGCAAAGCCTGAGACAAGTTGTCTCACCAGTAGTGAAGGAGCCATAAATAGTGGTAAGAGTAGAATCAGATCAGATTCATCACAGTGGATCTTTCTGCAGCATCTTCTCCTGAGCGTGTGCTGGGTCTGATGTGTCCAGACCAACTCTTTTCAGCTCAGTGGATGTTTTGACTCCATGAAGGGAGTTTCACTTTAATGCAATTACTGTCAATATGTCTCAGATTAGATTTTATTCTGGTGGTATATTCTAGAAAACACAGTCCTGGCAGATAATCCACAAGTAGATATAGTATACAGCTACCCTTAGAATTCATAAAAAAAGGCTTCATTGTACCTTGAGAACTTTTAAAATTTCAGATATTTCTCCCATACCACAGCAGAAAAACACTCATCTTTGTATTTGCCTTTAGCTTTTTTTTTATGATAAGTCAACTTATATTTGAAAATGAAAAACTGCTTCAAATAAAGAAGATTTTTTTTCAGTTCTGAAAATGTCAAAGAAAGCTTCTTTGACCATTTCAAAGCCATTGTTTTTAGAAGAATAATTGAAAACTGAAAAAAAAAATCTACTGAAGCCATCCCACCCCTCCTAACTATATCTGTTTGGGCAAAGCAGCATATTCCAGCAATAAAAAGAAACCACATTAAAAAGTATTGACCAATTCTACTTCATATTTATTACTCTTTGATAACTGAAGAGAATAAGAAAATCTTCTCAGCAAGGCGCCATGAGAAGGATTTCTTGGAGAGCAGTTTCACTGAGAAAATCATGACCCCATTATGAATTTTTCAGCTGAAGACTTGGCCTTTTGGCCCCCCAGTAAATGAGAATTGAGGACTTTTTTGCACTTCCTGGAAGCTCTTGGTAAGGGGATTGTGTTGTTCAAGGCTGTAGGATATCACAGTGAGCTGAAAGGGAGGCAGTGGTGTCCCCAAAATGCTTGGGTTGCAGCAGACTGCCAAGAGGGTGGTATATGTATTTGTGCAATAGCGTGATTGTTGGAGCCTTCCAGTGACAAAGTTGTTATACTGATTTATTATTGACATAAAGCATGTTTAGTAATAATAAAACAATGATGAATCCTCACTTTCTGCTGAAAGGCAGCAGCTCATGGCCTGTGGCAGGCAGATGGCTGAACTTGTAAGATGTATTCTACAGACTTCAGCTCAATAAAGTCAAAATGTTTGTGCTTTAAAAACAATGAGAGAGATCCTTAGTGTGCTTCCAGTCCTCTGGAATAAAATACCCCCAAATCATTGTATTTTCATAGCCACTCATAGAATTGTCCTAACAATTGATAACAGGTTTCTCAGCTGTGGTGTGTTTGTGGTGCAGAAAGAATCTTTCTCTGGTTGCAACAAAGGAGTCAGGTCTGGGCTCTGTTGTTAGATCTCGTCTTGCAGAAGTGTCAGGTGAGTCATTTTACCTTGATAAACAATTATTAAAACCTTATTGAGGTGCTGTGAGCAGCACCTGACTAATGAACTGAGCTCATTCCACGAGGTAACAAGTCCCCCTGAGCCAAGAAGTTTATGAAATTATATCTATCAGACAAACCTTGTGCTGACCTGATGACAGTGCTTGACCAACACGTCATTAAGACTTTCTCATGGTTATGAAGGAATTGCGTGAAATTAAATTATCTTCCTGCAGGCTGAGAGGTTCTTGGGAATGTTATTTGATTGTGGAACTTGCTGGCTCTCAGTTATGGGTTCAAATCCAGCTTTATTAGCTCTTACTGAAAAATTACTTCTCTGAGTTACACCTTGTCACTGCTGAAGGGGCTCTGCTCCAAATGGGATGTCCATACCTTGGCTTAAAGTTGTGTTTGTTCCAAGGAATATTGGATGCTCCATAAAGAACCAAGAATGAATATAGGAGTGCCACAGGCATCACCTAGAAGCAGAACATCTCAGAGTAAGGATGGAGTTAAATTTCCGTCTCCGTGGTCTAATTACTGAGTGTAATGGGCTGCTTGTAATTATGGTGATATTAAACTTGATAAAATTTTTGGGCCAGATTCTTTCCTCGTTTATACTGGTATGAACCAGGAGACTGAGAGAGGAGATGTTGGCCAAAGAGAGCTCTTGAGATAAACCTCAGGCTAAACAAGATTGAAATCTTCCACACCCATGATACCCCTCCAAACATCTCTTTTATTCTTCACTTAAAGGCCAGGTATATTTATAGTGCAAACTATATGAAGATTATCACTATTAATTAACTATGTTCTGAAGTTTTTAATCTCAACCTCTTTAGGAGCACTAAAATGATTTACATACCAAAACAGTAGTGTTGAAAACGTTTCCATCTGTTTTCCATCTTTTACAAGAAATTTTTAAACATTGGCCATTTTCCCAGGAGACCATGTCCTCAAGGAAGCATATCCTGACCAGCACCCTTTTCCAACTACACTAATTAAGGTGTTTCTACATGAGTCACAGGGACTTTCCTCTTCTTTCATAAGATATGAGTGATGCTCTTTGGGGAGAATAAATAAATAAATGAACCTAAATAATGTTACTAATGGGCTGGAAGCATGATAGCCCATAAATTCACCTGATTTTAGCTGATACAGGCAGAACCATATAAGAGACTGTCAGGTGATCCCAACAGCTTAATTCCCTGACTTGCTGATGAGCTGTCCTTTTATACATTCAATATATAAAGCAAATAGATGACATCAGTAAATCTGGTATAGCAATGTGGCTTAGGATGTAAACCATTTTAAGCACTGAACAGATTTAAAAGCAAAATGAAAAAGTATTTATGAAAAAAAAGTTATCAGAAGAAAAATCTAAATAAGCAAAACCTTATTCGTTTGCAATGCATAATTTCAGCAGTTTTATTTACAACAAAACCTTAGTTCTCTTAGAGATAAAAGCTCTTATACAGTATGTTTTCTCAGTGACTATCTAGCAATCATTCTTAATTTTATTTACTTAAACACTTGCAACTTTTCTTAGCACATACAAAGTAATGAGAAAGTCTTGATTGCCAAGAGTAATTTCTCTAAATTACTGCTCTCATAACACAAGTTCTAAAGAAGAAATGAAAATAGGAAGCTCTCCTACAACAGGCCTCTCTATTCTTAAACCCTCCTTTCAACTGAAAAAAATACAATAAATTCCCATTTTTGTACATTCTGTGTACATGACCAGAAATGTTGAAAAAAGTTAACAACTAAATTAATGGTGTTAAAGTCATGGCAAAAACACAATGATGAAAAATTGGTTTGTACCAAGGAGAATGAAGTTTCTAAAAGTTGTTTGTTACAAAGGGGAAGAAACTGTGTAGAGAAGAAGGTTATACTCATGTGGAGAAGGCAATAGAAGTTCCTGTGTGACTCCAAGTTCCTGTGGTTTTCCCAAGTTCAGAACTTGTCCATACAACTGTAGCTCCACTTCAGGTCAGAACTGAACAGAAACTGTCTACAAAGCCAAACTTTAGGCCCAAGGGTACAGGAATATCACAAGAGTAGCTGATATTGTGAAAATCTTATTATTTGGGACTACAAAAAACACTACAAAATCACAGGATTTTGCCATTCCTCCTGCAAGCTTCACTTGTGGCATTTGGATGAAGCCTCAAGGCAGAAAGTCCTCAATGTCTCAGAGATATGGGCAGCCACTATTTTGTCATTAAAATATTTCTAAATTCTCCAGCTCCCTGAAGAATTATCCTATTGCTCCTTATCCCTCAGGATTGCCATTTTGAATCCCTTTTTTTTTTCCCAGACTGGACTAAGAAGACGATGTGATGCAGGTTGTAGAGTCACTCTATCCAACTGATGCACCAAGGTAGCTGAGAAATCACTTTATAATTCTCATTTGGACCCAAGTGTGGGCTCATGCCAGGCCCAGACCTCATGGAGAAGGGAAACAGTGCTGGGATGACATATCCCATGCCATGGGATGCTGTCCCCTCCCAGAGCACAGCTGCACGTGCTCCTGCTCCAGCCTGGAAGGGCAAGTCCTCCTCAGGCAGCACAGCACAGGTTTATCCCTGGAAATGTGCAGTTCAGACTTTTCAGCACTGCCACCACAAACTGCTATCAAATTCTTGGCAATTAAAAAGAATTGCTGCCTGTGAAGCAGCGTTTCAGTCAGGAATAGCAGGAAGGGGAGGGTCTATATGTGCCTCAGACAGTCCTCAGCCAAAAGAGAACTGGGGGCAACAGGGCAGGAATTGGTTCTGCCAGTATAAGAATGGTTTGGACTTGTTTATTCTGGTGCCATTGAGGTTCATCTCCAGTCTGTGCTAGACTGGGATGTGATCTGAACTGGCTTCTGTGTTAAGGAGGGAAGACATGAGCAAAGCAGCAGCAAAACCTGCAGCTAAAGCCCCTTATCCTCCTTCCCCAGCCCCAAGCTGGAGCAGAGGAGGGCAGGGCAAAAAGCAGCACCTGCCTCCTGCCTCAGGGAGCCCTTGGCCAACAAAAACATCACAGGCAGCACTTGAGGATGCCCTGGAATATGGGTACTTCTCCTTCCTCCACCTGAGAAGTTGCATGACCCAGACATGGACAAGGGCAGTGGCAAGAGGGAAAGGACTTTGTTCCTCTCCTCCCTTTGAACTGCCAACTCACATCATCCTTCTGTTTTCACACAAAAGGGGATTTGGTAATTTTCTATTCTATAACAATGAGTTTGGTATTTCCGTAGTGATGCATATTGTTATGATCTCTCTGCTTTGTTTCCTCGACATATTTTTTTATTAAAAAGTCTTCCCAGCCTTAAATAAGTACAGAATAAGTGTGGTCATTCTGGGAACATGAGAGGCCTGATTATCTGACCATCAAAGCCTATGCTGTAAACAGGATACTAGTAAACAGGAACTGAACCCCATATGGAGAGTTTGTGGTTTTCTTCAGCCTCTGTTTGTTATGTCTTACATCCTGTTAATTATAGAAAAAGAGCTGGAAAGTTGGAAATAATCTTTTCTCCAGATTATTTCCAGCTTCCCTCCGATAGAACAAAATCCAGTATAGTACTGTCTTACCTTGCTTCCTTCAGATGTAAAGCATTAAGACAATTCATTCCAAGGGGATCATTTTTCAAGAGGATTATAAGCAGACTTTTTTTCCCTTTTAATTACAAAAAGAAAATTTAGGTCATAGCATCTTTTTCAGGGAATCTTCTCAATTGCTAGCACAGTATTACAGTGTGTTGTTTGGAGTTTGAGAACTTTCAATATACTTTTAAAATTATTTGTATGCCTGGTATAATTCATTCTGAGTAGTTGGGTTCTTAGAATGAAGATTTTGTTGTACAAAAACAAATAACAGAATTTAAAGTCATAGTTTTCATAGTTATTTATGTTGTGAGGTATCTTTCCTACCCTTTGGCCTTCTGAGCTAGAGCAAATTGTGCATGAAACCTCCAAAAAGGTTCCTCCAGAGCTGGCCAAAGCAGTGGGCAGAGTAGACAACTCTGCCTGTATTCCTACTGCTTGTTCTCGACCTTGGATTTACATGAGTGATTGCCCATCTTTCCAGCATGGTTCAGTCCCTGCTTCCAATGTCAACAAACTGATTCAGAAGTAAAATACTGGAAATTTTTTATCTCTGAAGTCTTGCATTCTCCCTTTTTCCTAAGAACCTGCATTTGGAGTGATGGAGCCACATCAGAGGGATGGTGTGACGGGGTCATGCTTTGTTGAGACCTATTGTTGCCAGATTAGGCTTTGGGTTTGCAAAGCAAAAAGCCAAAATCTGTTTGGTTCAAGGTTCCATGTTAGCTGTGACGAGTGGAAAGTACCACCCACTGCTTATGTTTCTTAGACAGCCCTGAACCAGAGACCACAAATAAATCTCCTGTTATGTTATTTTTCAGCTCTCTACTCTCAGTGCTGTTTCTTTAAGCTGTTCACTGATGCCAACCATCTGCTCCAAATTGCTGTGTTACTCTTGAGCTCTGTGAGGCCAAGTCTGTGCACTTTACTCCCAGGAGCAAACTCAGCATCCCAGCTCAGGCCAGTTCCCCTCTCTGCAAAGCTCCCACCACTCTCATCCCTGGGAGGAGGAGTGGGAAGAGCTCTTCTGCCCCATATCCTCCAGGCTCAAGGCTTTGCAACACCTCCAGTCCTGGGGCTGCCACTGAGGCAGGAAAATAATGTCAGGATTATGGGATCACCAGAAAGAATTAAAGAAATGCCAAGAGAATTGGCTGCTTATGAACAATAAGGTTTGGATGCTATAAAAATGTTCTGTTCTGGCATAACTGCTTCCATTAAACTCAAGGAATAAAATTCCTACAAACTTTACTAGGAGCAGAGTGTGGCTAGTGCTGAGAGCTTTTGAAAATCCCACTGTATAGCTGCACCCACTTTATGTATCCATTTTAATGACATGATTAATAAAATACCAATGGAGCTCCAAACAGTTCTGTGTTCATTTTCCAAAGCAGTTTGACTCATCCGTAATCATAACCAGACTTCCAATTACACTGGATTTTAATTGTTCTCCTTTAAGGATAATTACTAGTACTCTGAAAAAAATTACTATGAGTAGCTGGTGATGAGTAGGAATAGGCATCCTAACTTCTCTCAGTCTGTTCTGTCATTTGAGTTACGAGGAATGTAATTGGATATGTGACACCCAGACAGAGAGTGGTTTCCAGGATCTGAGAGGGCTCTGTTTCAGTTAATGTGTTAATTTGGGTTCCATCTTCTCATTTGTTCTGCTTTGATCTATCATTTCATAAAGCCAAAGTGCCAGATTATTAAGTGTGTGTGCCTGATTTATGTGCAACACTACATTTGCATACACATTAATATTTTTAATGTTTTGGTCCAAATTTCTGCAAGCCATGGTATGGAGTAATACAAACTGTAATTTCACACTGCGTGGCAACAACTGGTGGGAATAAAATTATCCTGCAATTTGGCCATATTCACATACCAGGAGCTATTTTCCATTTGGAAATTTTGAATATTACCAATTGAAATATATCTGTAAGCAAGCTGTAAAGCAAGGTGTTCCCTGAGCCGAAGGGCGTGGGGCTGAATCTCATGCTCAATATCTAGACTATCAAGGATATGACATTAAAATCTGAGCAAGTGAGATTTATTTTAATTTTTGCCTAAGAATGGACAACCAGGGACTCTATCTCCTGACTGGGAGAACAGCTAGGACTAAATTTTCTGCAGTGCTGCCCAGGAGGTTGATTTTGTGATTGTTCCCAGCACAGGGTTGGCTTTTGACATGGTTTTATTTATGCTCACCTTGTTAAAGTGCCAGTGCCAGAATTCTGCTGCCATTTATTCATAAGGACAGATTATACAAATGTAAGGAGGGTGTCATTATGACAGGCTAGGTCTTTAAACTTTCAGGGATTTGGAAAGTTGAAGATTTGTTTTTAATCTGACACTTAACCCAAAGGGGTTAGCAGAGCTCCTAAGATCCAGAAGTTACTGTACTTGTCCAATATTTTTTTAAAAAAGTTATGTACAATCCCTTGAGAAATAAAGTATACAATAATGTAAATATAATCATCTAATCCTTGAAGTTTTATTACAGTAATTATTTTTATTAGATGAGTATTGTTTTAATAATATTCTTATTCTTCAAACTACTCCACAAAATCCACACTATATTTAATTTTATTATAAATAGGAGGTTTCCACTGGGAAATACTGACCCTTAGAAATGTGTCATTTTGCTTATAAAATATCTGTTCCAGTGATACTTCCACCCATCATGGTGAAATTTAGGAAAATTTCAGACAAAAAAGGTTGGGATACCAGCCTACAATTCTGCCAAACAGATCCCAGCCAGTAGAGCTGAGGAGTGGGTGGAGGTCTTTGGTTCAACCTCTGCCCACAGCCTCCAGCTGAGGCTCTGAGACTTGGCACTCTGTAAAATAAGTTGCCCCCTGAGCTATGAGATAAACTGGATCTGTCCTGCTCTAGTTGGAAACATTTGACTTTGTTCTCTGATAGAATGAAATGCTCTGCCTGAGTTAGTTTGATTTCTGATTGACTGGTTGGTTTGTATTTTCTGTGAAGTGTATCTGCCCCATCACTGATGTGGCTTTGCATGTTATGGGAGAGACATTTGTGCAGTTTGAAGATCTTTGCATTTCCCAGAGACAGCTGATGGCTGGATTTGCTTCCCAATGTCCAAGATATTATCCAGTGGAAAGATCATCTTAAATGTGGACGTTCTGCCCCTGCCCTCTGGGTGATGGTTTGGGTCTCCCACAGAGGGATATGCTTGTCTTGCTGGTTCATGGCCTGGCTCATTAGTGAATCTGAACTGTGAAGGTCCGTGGCTTGCTCAGAGCTACCAAACCTTATCAGATCTGGGTTCAAATCCAGAAGTAGATGGTTTTGTGAGTCACCTTCTCACTTTGAAGCCATTGCTTTCCCTTCATTTCATTTCTGCTTTGTAAACGCGTAGTGAAATTTTGCCTCCTTTTAGCTTGCCAGAATAATCTAAGCCAGACATTTCTGCTTTAAATTACAGCTTTTCCAGCTCACAAACTTTCAGAACTGGCTTTCCTTTTAATCCCTTTTTATTTATTTATTTGTATATATCTTGTCTTAGCAAATTACGTTGCTTCGTGTCATCTTAAACAATGTGGTGTAAAATTAAAAGAAAAGCCACTTTGTAATGTATCAAAATGTTATTTAAGAAAACCCCCAAAATGTTTGTCATTTATTTTGCTCACAAGTAATCCCAAGAGGCAGCACACTGTGAGGTTTTCTGTGAATGCATTTACAAGAGGAGCCAACCACACATTTCACTGAATCAACAGGCTTGTCTCGAGATATTTATGACATGAATGTTCAGACTTCTGTTTAGTCAGAAATCCCCAGGGGACACAGCATTTCTGATAGTGCCTAAAGGAATCAGGCACATGTTGTCAAAAGGGCCTTTGAAACTCCTGAAAAATCACTGAAAACACAGCTTTGGTGGCTAAATCATTTGGGGTCTTGCAAATACTGTGCTGAGTACCTAATTCCCACTGCAAAAAGGATGGGAATGCAACACTGGGAGCAGCTGGAGCCAGAGGCAGCACAGCTATCCTCACCACAGCCAGCAGAGACACAACAGGGACAATCCCATTTGGTCCCAGGAACCGAGGAACTACCATTAGCTCTGGATGTGTCACCTATAAAAACATCATTGTCTGTCTGCACAGCTTAGAGGCTGACTTTGTGTCAGTCCCAGGGAGGATGCTGCCCTTTGCCTCACCCAGGGAAGGCTGGTTGCCTCCGAGCTGGCTCAGTTCTGTGGGAGCTCTGTGTTAGTTAGCGAGCTCCTCATTACTCCCCATAATTTTTGCAGTCTGAGTTAACTCCAGAGCAAAAAGCACTTTTTCCTCTGAGGCTTCATCCACAAAATCACTAAAAAGCATTGGCATTGTCCCTGTGGATGAAAAGCAGAGGCATATTCTACAGTGGGTACAAGGGCAGAGGAAACTCAAGCGTGAGGCTGATGCCAACCTTGGTCCCAGTCCCTCAGATGCCTCCTCTCACCACAACCCCTTTGAGTGTCCTCTGAACTATTTTTCCAGCTAGAGCCAGACAACTTCATCACGTCCTCAGTAGGAAAAACTTGCAAAGGGGGCAACCTTTGATCCCTAAAAGCTTTCAGAAGTGTTAATTCCATGTCTGGAATATTGTCACGAAGCAGCTGAATTCCAGTTTGTAGAAGAGCACAGGCACCACCCAGGGGGTGAAGGCAGCCTGCTCAAAGCTGTGCCATGTGGAGAAGGGCATTTCTTGCGAGGCTTTGTGTTCAGGCTTTTATGATGCTTTTAATATGAGAGACTCTTATCATGGTTCATTTACTTCCCTGCTTGTGGTTTTGCCACTTGGGAGCAATTATAGGATCCTCTGATTTCACTCTAAGGGAAGAGCTGATGTTTAGATGGTGAATGATGTGGCTATTTTTTGGTGGATCTTTGTTGGTATCGAGCTAGAAGATGTTAAGGCACTTTGACCCAATTAAGGTGATGTTTATCTTGTGCATGGCCACACTGTATTTTGTTATCTACACTCCTGGACTTTTTGAAAAGAAAATATTAATAGAAGTTTGAACACGAGCTGTCGATGATTTGCCTTTGCTAAAATAAAGGCAGGCTCTTAATTAAGATCCACTGTGCTTTTTTCCAGTGCATTTTTTTTTTATTTATTACTTGCTTTGATTTTCCAGAAGGTCTGTGCTCTAAGCATTTGTTTCTTTTTTTTGTCTCACCAGAGTATTGATGTCACTTGGAGACCTGATCATCAACATCATAAAAACAGTGCTAGGAAAAGCCACAAAATATTGCACAAGGCCCAAAAAGACTGAAAGTTGAAGGATTTCTTTCAGGAGATATATTGTTTTCACTGGTGAGTAGGTGGAGCCATTTTATTTTTACTGATTACAGACTAGAATGACTCAAGTTGCTCTGACTGGAATTTTGATGCCATGGATTTTTGTGCTGCAACAATCTGACAGCAGCAGGGTTTTTCCTCAGGGCCCTTGTTGTAAATTATATATGTTTCATACCCCATTATTAATTAAAAACAGTTTTCTTCCATTTAAACAATGTAAGTTCTTGAGGTGGGAAGAGGATTTTTTGACTGATGATTTCATTAAATCGGGAGTAGAAATAGTTTGCATCTTCTGAAGTTGATTGTAAATCTGGCAAAACATGTACTGTAAAGTCTGAAATTGGGGGAAACTGTTTGGACCCCTGAGGTTCACATGAAGTTTGGAGTGGTGGTCAGAAGAGTCCTAAAATAATCCAAAGGCAGCAATTTTAAGGGCAGGGGGGTGGGGAGAGAGGAAAGTTGAATTATTCTTCTCTCGAGCATTTCAGGAGGTTAAAAATTGGACCCAAAACAGAATGTTAAATTCACCCTCAATTATGGAGAGTTCAGGCCAGAATTTGCAATCCCTTTGTGGTATTTCCATGGCACTGGATCACCCACTGCTGCACTTGTCCTGCCTGGGGCTGGCTTGGGAGGTCAGGGAGTAAGAGGTATTTTCTCCATGCTCCCTCCTCTTTCTCACCCATTTTTCCAGATGAAACACTGATCAGGTGTAGAACAGATTCAAAACAAGTTTTCTTTCCTCTGTCAATTATCTTTCTGTGAAAACAATGGCTCTCAGACAGCCAGGCTGCTCCTCTCCTACATATTTACTGATTTCAGACGAGGAGCAATTCTGGAAAAATTAATTCAATTCATTGAAAACCATATTTTCTTCTGATGTATTCAGATTTCTAAATGGAGCTTTTTGGGTTGTTAGCTTTCTGCCATCTTAACTTCTTTAGGACATGAGAGAGATGGACATTCCAAAGGGGGAATATTTGACCCACTGGACATGTGGTCACAGGTAGCAGACAGTGATGGGTTTGGACAGGATGGGTTATCTCAAATAAAAATAAATAAATTATCCATTCTGAACATTTGTACATTCATGACTTTCCACACTGTGTCTCACTTTGATATTAGTCTTCCTCCAAATTTATGTGATCCAGGGAGAAAAGAAAAATGAGGGGGGAATAAAGGATAAACTGACTACAGCAAAACATGTCACAAAAATCCAGACTTGTTTCAGTAATGAAAAGCATGGATAAATAGTTCAAGACTGGGGTAGGAGAGAAGCAGAAGGCAGTGTAGTGATATCCCTTGGACAACAAAGGCCATCTTAATACTTTCTAATTACACTTAATACACTTTCTAAAGGACAAAGTAGAATCAGTCTCTGCTGCCTGACATCTTACCACCAAAGCAGAGATATTTCACTTCCACCAAAAGAACTCAGAAATATTAAGAGAATTTCTTAATATAGGATTTTGAGTAGGATTTCTTAAAAACAGATCACTGTTTACAAGTGAGAAGTTGGACTCATGCCCTGGCATTTTGTGGCGCAGCACCAGGAAGGTTGGACTCCTAGATGGGGCAGTGGGGCATGGAACATGAGCTTATCCAGGCTCTTCCACCCTTCACCAGCCTTGGCTTAGTCTCTCCCTGACTTAGTTTCATCCACATATTTGTGCCAGACGAGCTTTAAAAGAGCAAAGCAGAAAGTCTGTTGTTTGCATTTAATACAGAACAGTTTTACCAGGTATCATCTTTGTGCTTATCCCGAAACTCTATAAAACATCCTGTCAGTTGTAGAATATATACAAATAACATACACTCATGGGGCTTGAGAGGATGAAATCCAGATGGAAGGTTTTTTCCTCAACAGAAAACGTGGGCCAAACCTTAATGTGCTGCAGACTGGCACTGCTGCCCGAGGACAGTGCCAGTTTGCTGTAGGAGAGCCCAGACATTTTCCTACACATTTTCCTGCTCAGGCTTCACTCCTGCTGCCTGAGCAGCATCCACAGCACACATCTCTTGTGCAGTTACCTGCCAGAGCTGCAGTGAACTCGTAGAGACTGTGCTTTTCATTCACCCAAACGTGATTCTGGGCATTTGAGTTGGGGCAGCAGCATGAACATAACTTGTGTTTATCCCCTGGGCTGTGCAGCCAGCAGCTGCTCCTATTAGGATGATTTGCATATGGCCTTGGCACACTTTGGAGTGAATCAACTGTTCTTCATGGGTGGGGACAGAAAATCTGTCTCCTTTGGACTGGAAGTCGTTGCTGTAACATTAAACCTGCATTCAGGATGCAAGAAAAGGATTGATTAAAAAATAATGAGCTTTTAAAATTAGGGTTTTTAAAGTAATTAAGGCCAGAAAATAAGTGGTGAGAGAAGATGAGCAAAGAGTACCTGTGTATATTCATAGGCATCTAAATACAAAGTCCTTCTATTTTTGGATGCTGATCTCTGCCTCTCCCCAACCTTCCACATCCCCTGGCAACAGGGCAGTTTAAACCTGGAGAAGTAACACATCTAGCAGTTAGTGTCAGTAATTCATGTCACCTGAATATTTCTTTTCCATATAATATCTGACCTCTGTGCAGGTATGTGTTGGTCAAAGCAGGAAGGGAGAAAATCCGTGGCAGGTCTTGGGTGTCAGTCCCTTTTGAGTCAGTTCTGTGAAATTTTTTAGGTTCTTGACTTTGGATTCAGTGGCTGTTTGATACCTACAGAGCAACCAGGTATTTAAGCACTGTCAACTCTCTGGTCTCTCTGTTTAGAGAAAAAAGGATGGGAAGATTAGAGATGTTTCCAAAGCCTGAGTGGCATAGAGGGGTGAGCAGGGAATGTCTCTTCCAAGAAAGCAACAAGGGGGTATCAAAATGAAAGGAGCAGGTGGCAAATTCAGGGTAAAAAAATGAGATTCTTCTTAACACGTTCTATTTTTAATCTATAAAATTCTCTGCTAGTAGACACTGTGAATGCTGAAAGTTTAGGTGGGTTCAAAATTCATCAAACTAAAATCACAGGTGGAAGTTTTGGATGAAAGGGGCTGCACAGCTGCTAAGTCTAGCCCCAAACTCACTCCATGTGATGTGAAAACGATAACTGAGTTGACAAAACTCATTAAATGCAGCGCCTTTATCACACGGTATAATCTGTAAAATGTTGCAACACAAAATGTTGGCGAGTTACCAGCACACCATCCTCATCCCATTGCACTTACAGAGCAGTGACCTGGTGATAAGCTCCTACTTGTTCAGCATCCAGCTCTCCTGGGATGATGTATTAGGAAATTCCCCACTGGCTGCTTAAGGTAGTGCTGGACTGGAGAGCTGAGGCTCTGCCTGGCTGCTGTCGAGGGGCAAAGGCTGCAGCAGAGCTCCAACAAACAGCAAACACACGTGGGCAGCACTTTCAAAAAGCTGCTTTGGAGAACACTGTACACATTTCACAATTAGGACACACGTCAGTCTTTTGAGGATTAAGACAAGCCTGGTCCTTCTCATGCAGCTGATCTCCACTGGAAGGACATAAGGGTTGCTTTTCTGGTTTTGTTGTTACGAGCAGAGATTATTAAGGTCTGGAACATGAACATTTTGTCGTGGGGGTGATTGAAGAGGCTTTTGGCATGGTGGTAGCATTTTGGAAACACTTTGTTAGAATCCAGAATTTCTTGATGTCATATGGAATAGAGAAAAACTAAGTAGGTTTCAGGGGGGGTGTTTTCCTAGATTTTCTTAGAGTAAAATAAATTTTAAGTAAAAAGACCAGTGTTTTAGCAAAATGATCTGCATAGTCTATTACTGAGTTCATAGGGAAACGTAAAAACAGTATTTTCAAGTGGTTTTGTATTCCAGCAAGACTCTTTCACAAGCTTGTTCTGAGCACTTATGGAACCCTTTGTATTTTCAGAGCTCCTGAAAACAACAAGCTTGCTAAAAAAATACAAGCACTATTTTTAGTCCGGTAATGTTTAAAATAACAGCACATTGACAGGAACTTCACCAATTTCAATGGGATGCCACAGTGCTTGGTGGTTTATGGTCCCCCTCCAGTTCCCAACTGGTTGGGCTCAGACAGACAGGCCCAGATGACTCTGTTGGATCCTGGGTGGGCAAATTGTCTGGGCTGACCAGCCCCTGCCACCAAGCCAGGAGGGCTGTAGCAATTCCTTTCTCTCTGCTGAAATACAGCCACCTTTGTGCTAAACCTGAACACCTCCAGAAAGTCTTCAGCTCCAGCTTTCTCGTGCAACTTGGAAAAAAAAATGTTTTCAGCAAGAGTGCTTTTCCCATTTTACTGATTTTTTTTTTAACCCTGTCCTTGATTTCCCAGTGAAATCTCTCACTGTTATTTCTGCCATTCCCAAATTTTTTCCCCAGCATTTTGTGGCAGATTGCAGAGGCTCTCTCCAAGCACTGAGCACCTACTGTGGCAGAAAGACATCTGCATGGGGAGTAGGACTGGCACACCATTCCCATCTCATGGCTCCCTGAGCTCCCATCTGAGCTGCCTTTGGGCAGCTTATCCATTCTCACTGTAACCCTGTTGTTTCTCCCAAAATGTAATATGAATCCAGGAGCAGCTTTGTTGAACTATAATCTGGGTCAGCAGTGTCTGGTAGGTTGAAAGGTCATGTTGAAACCCCATCTGTTTTAGCTCTCCGTTGGAACCATGAAAGTACTTTAAACTTGAGATGTTCTGTAGCATTCCTAAATTATCAGTAATGTGTACTGACACCAAGAACTGTGGTCTAGAAATGCCATGTTTCTCTCTCTTTTTTTGATCTAACTGGGTGAAGCATCAGATTTAGGAAGTAAATTCAAATCAGCTGGACATAGGTCAGTGGCTGTGTGTGGAAAGGGATGGTGTGGTAGGTGCCTCTGGCCCGTAAAAAGCCTTTCCTACTGAGATTTGGCTCCAGGGCTTATTAAATACCAGCCATTTTTGACTAGTAAAAGACCAAACAAAATGTGCTTTTTCTTCTTTGATGATTAAAATCAGCCTGAAGTGAGTGGCATCATTTATATAAACACTTGCTTTTATGCATGTGCTGTCTGAAGAGATTAGCACATTGCATTCTTACTTGGGAGGCTTTTTTACTTTCAGGTGATAGCAAACATGATCTATAGACTGAGGGACAGCTTCACTAAACCAGGTTGCTCAAAGCTCCATCCAACCTGGCCTTGAACACTTCCAGGGATGGGACAGCCACAGCTTCCTGGGGCAACTCCTTCTTGAAATGTCTTTTCCTACCAACAGCCCCTGTGCTGTTTGGGCTGGGTGAGACCTGCCTTGGTGCAGGGCAGCTCTCTGTATTCCCAGCACCTCACTGACAGCTACAGTGTGGGTTTAAAGCTGGACTGCAAACCAAAGACCACACTGGTTTCTATTATTTATGGCCAACTCAGTGACAGTGACACCCTTAGTGACCTCCTCCTGCCACCTTTAACCTTTCAGCTCTGCCTGCTGCCTCCCCATCCTCAAGTAACACAAGGATGAGAACCAAACTCTTGCTCTGGACCACGGAGTGATAATTGAGCAGAGTCACACAAACTACACAGAGACAAATCTGCAACCGATTATGAGGTTTTATTCTCAATTAATTGTCAGAAGCAAAGGGATGTTTGATGTTTAATGTCGTCTTCTTCTTGTTAAATGCATTCCCTTTGCCACCCATCCTCAGATGCTGGGAATAGGCAGAGCTGCACAATGCAAAGCTGTGGAGGTGTCAGTGTGTTCATGTCTGATCCATCTCCAGTGTTCATCTGTTGCACATAGGTCTGGAGGGGACCTCGGGTTTAGGGTTTGCTGACAAAATAACTTTGACATCTTACTTGGAGGCACTGAGTGAATCCTAAACCCGAGTTTGGGGTGTGAGGTTTAGATGCTGTGCGTGTTCTCTGGGCTGGGAGAGGGAGGATGCGTCTCTTCCGATTGTGGATGTGTCCTCACAGATCTGTCTTTGGACAGAGGAAAATTCCTCTGTCTGAAAATCTTCCTTGGAGCTGATGTTTCTTCATGTGGTCTGAGCCCAAGAACAGCCCTTTGGCTGTCAGGAGTTCATGCAGGGGAAAAAAAAAAAAAACCAAAATAAGGAAATAGCAAAGGGAAGGAGGTTAGTGAGAGTTTTAAAAGGCAGAGGAATCAAGATGTCCCTTGTGAAACCAGACAGCAGAAACAACATTTAAAGTGAAAACCTTGAACCAAAAGGACAGTTAGTCTGTGAAATTTTCTGCTTTTGGAATTAGTTCATTTTTATTTGAAAAAACTGTGAAAACACTAGCAGTTTGTGCACTTTTTGCATCTTACAAAATGGCAAACTCCTCCCGTGTTTTATACATTGTCTTTTTAAAAAGTGCAGAGGATTAACTGCTCATTCTTGAGACAGGAGGATAAAGCTCAGCACCCTGGGAGCATCCTTCTTGTTCCCAAAGCAGCACATCTCCAAGTCAGTCCTTTGGGGGAAATCTTGGTCCCAGTCAGGTCAGTGGCAAAATCTGTGCTTGTTTCTACAGGGCTTGATTTCAGCCTTAGTATCTTGCATAAGTATCTGCTCAGCACTGTTGGGACACAAAATTAAGCACAACCTGAAGAATTTAAACTAATTGTAATTCAGTAAAACACTGGCAGAGCTCTGATTAAGACTTGCAGAATTATTGGCTCCAAGTCCTCTGCCCTGTCCACAGGTGGAATAGAACTGACTACAAAGAATGTTTGGGAGGCTTATTATTTTAGATCCAATATTTTGATATTTTCAGGAAGATCTAATGTAGATCAGAAAGTAATGAATAGCTCTATGAAAAAGTAAAATATAGACTGAGTTCTTGTAAAGTGGAAATTGCCACACGTAATTTAAGTTATGAATTGCACCAATTATTTAAGATAAATCTCTTAATTTGTTAATTTCACTCCAAAAAGTCTTATAAAAACTTATCCTAATAAAAACTATGCATTGTTTTTCAGATACTTATAGTGAATCTCATGTTATATTAATGGTGGATCACATTCTTCTTTACCACTTCATTGCAGCTCGAGGGAAAGTTCATATATGTATGTCAATACATATGTATGTATATAAAATGAATAATTTGGCAATTTTGGATGTGCTGAGTGAACTGATGTGCTGAATGGGAAGGGGAGTAGGACCAAGTCAGAGGAAAATCCAGCCCTGCATATGAATCTGCCTCACTGATGTTTCCTGTGCAGTTCATAATCTCCCCTGGAAGTGCTGCAGAAGCCAAGTCAATAAGGATTTGTTCAGCCCAGATGCACAAGGCAGTTGTGCACCATGTACTGTCCAGCTGCCATTTCTCCTGCCTGCTCTGTGCTTTGCAGGAATAGAAGTGCAGAGATTCCTGACTGTTAGAGGTGAAGGTTTAACTATCACACAGCTAAACTTCAGCACTGCCAACTTTCTCCCTCGTGCTTAGGGAAAAGATTACAGTAATGTAGACTTTTGGGGTTTGCCTTTTTTTTTTCTCCTTATAAATTAATGGAATGTTTAAATGTGCTGTCAGATTTGATTTCAGTTGCAATGAAAGTTCAAGTCACTTCTTGTCTTGTCCAAAACAGTGCATCCTATCTTCACCTTATTGCACACACAGCCTCTTTCAGATGTGTCAGGTTGAGCACCCGAACTCATGAGTGGCTTCTGAAAAAAATGGGCAGCATGAACACCCTGTGTCTCATTCAAGTGGTTTCCCTCTGCTTTCCTAAAATCTCTCACTATACTTCAAGCACAGAAGATGCCAGACAGCAACATCAAAAAGCAGAGAAGCATCTCACATGATAAAAATACCACTTCAAGAAGTATGCAGACCAATTTCCCCCAAATGCTGGATGAAATTATCTGTTCTTCTTTCAGGTTTACCAAACAGATTATTACTTTTTGGATCTCAAGGGGATATAAGGACAAGTTCAACTGGCATCATCCTTCTCAATTTCCTGACATGTAACTTCCAGTTGGATGCATCATGTAAGTAGACATAAAACCTTGCAAGAGACTTCACACAAAGTCCTTTCTATGAGTTCCTTTGGGCATTATAACATACATGGAAATATTGCTTCAGCTAGGCTTGGTAACATTTTATTCAGGTTACAAACGGCAATTAAAATCTGTGGGGAAAGGAGGGCTTTCAGATAAAACCAGGGTGAATACGTTTATTTTTTCACTGGAAACAGGAATATGGCATTTCTGTTCTTGCTAAAAGTTGTTATGTGCTTGAGATAAGATTTTCTATGCAGAATCTTCTATGAGAAAAGAAATAGTGAAAATATAAACCCAGCATCAGGAACCACTTACCCACAGATGGAGGTGTCAATGTGTTCTTGTTTTCTCCAAAGTTCAAGGTAAAAGAGATACAGGAAAGCTGCATTCAGTTCCATCTGTGCTGTTCTCTTTTGAGAACAAATTGTATGAGCAGACAAAATCCTGGACCTTAGAAATCACCTCTACCATCAGAATATTTGTGCCTTTTCCAGGAGTCCAAACAGGCCCTGTTGGAACTATTGCACTAAATCCCTCCCTTAAATAGTCACTGAATTTGGGAGAGATGATAAAAGGTGGGTTTCAACATCCCTTCCAGCACCCTGAGGCTGGATCTCTCCCATGCCATGTACCTGCTCTAACCACTGACCTACAGGGAAAGGGAACCATCTCCCTGGGTGTGGGACACCTGTCTTGGAAAGAGTTCTTTGGGTTGAAATTGCAGAAACAGCATTTTCAGCAAACGAAAAGGTTTTGCCTGGATCTATTTCTTAGCAAATCAAATCAGCTGCTGGGTTTGGTGTCAGGGTGGAAACAAGGTCCTGCACCACCCCCAGCAACAGATGTGGGGGTGGGACATGTTTTGTGCACTCTCTCTGCTCAGGCAGCTCAGGTGAACTGCCAGGACGTGGTTCTGCCTGGGTTTTTTGTCTTTGCCCCTTGTGCTGGTCCAGTGCTGGGCAGGTCTGTGCTCACACACACACATTTTGACTCCTGGGGGTGTAAGGGAGGCTGACGTGGTTTGTTGGACTCGCTGTGTTCTCTCTCAGGCTGGGCAGGGAGGTCTGCAGGCTGAATGCTGAGGGTCTTCCAAAACTAAGCCTCGAGTCAAACACAGCAAATTAAGCTACAGCATATGCAACACATCATTTCAGTATTTATGTTTGCAGCCTCCAGCTCCGGTATCAAAAAGCCTCGGAGATGAGTGCAATAAATAGCCAGTTCACAGAGGAGTTGGCAAGATATATTATGTTTATGATTCTGCACAAATGGTGTTGACAGATTTCTTTTGATGCAGAGATAGTTTTTGTGCTCAGATCACCGAGGAGAGCTAGACTTGGGAGAATTCATTCCCAGCAGAAGCCTCTATATTTAGATGCCTATAATTCCTTGCCTGCTGTGTTTTAAACTCTGCCATGTAAAGGGGCTTTATAGACAGTGGGTTTGTGCTGTACTGCTGAGATGGCAAACCCAGCATTACCTCTTTGGCTGGTGTTATATCACTACAATTAAGTGATAATCATTACTGACTATTCAAGAGAGTCCTAAATGTGTGTGGTGTGCTGCAGTAACTAAAACACATGGGAAGCATCCCATTAAATTTACAGTCTGAGGCTTTGGTACAAGGGCCATGGAATCAATGGGAAGTTTTTCCTTGGTTTCAGCAGGAGCTGGATCTTGCCCAAATCACACAAAGCAGCCTCCTACACTCCAGAAAAAATACAGAGGCATATGGTTACTGTCAAGGGAACAGGTGGATGTTCATATGGTTTGTAAAGGAGCTGGAGACAGCTTGTTGCATTTTGATAAGAAGGTTATTCCAGGCAACTGGAATAGTGTAAAACCAGAGAGAATTACAGCACAGGCAGCAGAGGCAGGCACAGGTAAGACTGGGATATGAGGGAGAGGGGAAGCCTGTCACAAAGTTAGGCAGAGCTTTGGAAATGAGAAGGAAAATAAAGGAAAATGAGAAGGAAGCTAAATATGTGGAAGAATTGGAGCAAAACCAGCATATTTGCAAGTAAAGTGCTTTATGGTGCTATTTGGCTGGAGATGGAGGTATTTGTGGGGGATGGAGGGAACAGGTGGGTGCAGTGGGGACAGGGCACTGTCCTTGTCAGCTCAGGAGACTGCACTGCTGCTGAGAACTGACACCTTTGTCTCCCATCCCAGGTATGTGGGTGCAGGGAAAAGCAGCCAGGACAGGCCACCTCCCCCAGGGCACTGTGCTGAAGGGTAGCTGAGGTTGTCACACCCAAGAGCAGCAGCTGAAATACAGCCCAGGCTCTGTCTTGCTCACACCTCTGGAGAGCAGTAAATTAGTGGGACAGGAGATCTGCAAACAAGATCCCATTTCAGCCTCTGCCATTCAGCACAGCAGGAACCCAAAATCTTCTCATAGAAGAGATGAGATATGCCTTCATTTGGGCAGAACTGGGGACAGGGACCCGTTCCTGTGCACTTGTCCCCACCATGAAGCTGGTGCTGCAGTCCTGGAGGATGGTCAGTACAGCTCACACTGAGAGTATTCAGCTCTTTCCTCTGTCCCGGGCTTGGAATAATCTTCATTTGTGCTCAGCCTGGGAGGAGAGAGTTTGGATCAGCTCAGGCTGGGAAACTGAGATAATCTCAAGAAATGAGCAAGGGAAGGGATTTTTTTCAGCAAAGCTGACTATGGTCAGCCCATTGTGTTGTGATGAGATATTGCAAACCCTCAAAACAGAGCAAACTTTAAGAAGTGTTGTCATGCAGTAGATCAGAGATCTGCTAGAGATCTTGTAAAGACTATCCCAAAACGTTCCATGTAGTAAACTCCACTGCATAACTTCATAATGGGAGCCATTGTATTTTTGCCATTTGCAAAATGAAGGCAATAAAATGTAATTAAAAAAAAATGAAGAAGAATTCTGTGTGTATGAGAGAATTTTGTAACTGGAACTCCTTGTTTATACATGTTCAGCAATTAAGCTTTTGTGATGCTAAAATAGAAATGTTAATAATTTGGAAATGCTAAATCAGCACCATAGCAGTTATTCCTCTAAAGGATGTGTTTGGAAAGGTATTGGGAGAGATAACTGAGCCTTGTTACTATTATTTTATTAACTCAAGAGTAGCTTTAAGAGCCCTCTCAAGTATTTATCTGTCAACCCCAAGGAATGATTTCTGAATGAACAAGGCCATGTTTCTCCCAGAGAAGGTGCAAACCAGTCACTCTTGTTAAAAAAGGTGAAGAAAATCCACCAAAGAATCCTTTCATAGTGATGTTGAGGTGGCATGGAAGCATCACAGTATGAAGATACTGTTTTGTGCTCCAAGACAGATTTGAGCCGCTTGTCTTTGAAACTAAATTTTAATTTTCTTCTGAAACTTGAAGCTAAGAGCAAAGTGTAAAAGTGAATCATCCACTGGACTTCCAGCTGGTGTGGAATCCTTGCCGCTCTCTGTGAGAGGGACAGTCGTAGCAAAGCGAGCTGGCAGTCCCGTGTCTGAGAGCCCGTGTCCCACTGCCAACACCCTGCAGGGTCCCTGTCCCCAGGCACTGCTCGGCACAGGAATGCGGGCACAGCAAAGGGGTTTCGGCTCCACGAGCTCCAAAATCCCAGGAATAAACTGCGTCGGACTTGAGGCGGTCTGGCACTTACCTGGGTCAGGCTGTCTGTGTTCGCTCGTCCCGTTGGCTCAGGCTCCTGCAGTAGGTGCGGGTGGCCGGGCAGTGGCACACGAGGGACCGCGTTCCCTGGTCCCAAACACGTTCCCTGTTCCCAAAAACACATTCCCGAGGCCGGGAGCGAGCGGCGCGGCGCCAGCGCCCCCTCCCGGCCGTCACCGGTACTGCAGGCGCTGCTCTCCCAACCTGCTCTGTCCCAACCCTCGGGAAAACCGCGGGTGTTGGAGCGGTTTTTTGCCTCCAGTGAACACAGATGGCCCAAAAGAGGGAACAAGTGGGTGGGCACAGTCCTTGCAGGGTGCCCACGCTGGCCTCAGCCTGCCCTGGGCTCCGCACGGTGGATGCTGTGGCGCAGCAGTGACTCCCAAAGCCAGTCCTCCCGCTCGCTCCCTCACCAGCAACGATGCCATCAGAAAGTAAGATCGGCATCTAGAGTCTCTTGCACAATAAGCACAGCACAGCAAAATATTTACCCAGGTACGATATTTCAATTAGGTGAAAGGCTTGTGGGTTCCCATTGGAAGGTGGATGATGCCAGAGCCACAACTCAGGAGTGGCTCAGGGATCCTCTCACAGGGAGTAGGGAAGAGGGCTGGCAGATATTCTCTACAGAAAAATGATACAAATATAGTTATACAAATGAAAATATAAGGTAGCTGGAGGGATGAACAGTATAAGAGGACCTGCAAACCAGATTTGTACTCTGAATGATGTGAAATATTGTTTGAGTTGGATGGCAAAGGAAAAGAAACACTGCATCTATGTAAAATGTGATTAAATATGTATTTTTAAATAAAAGCCGGACCACTTATGGTGTGGCTAGCTAAGTTATTGGTTCCATAATTGGTTCTGTCTATCCTCTGTCAATGCAGGATGTAGCATTTCTATGAGATACAACTGGCACATGCAGCTCCTGTCTAGTTTAGGAACACTGTCATAGTTTCCACTCCAGTGTTGTGTGGTATAGAAATGTCACAGAAGTTAACTCAGGCTGCCAAAGTGGAGCAGCTGGAAAATGTTCTTATAAGGAAAGTAACAAATACACTTGGCTAAAAACTGTCAGTCTGGCAGTGCTTGTGCAGGTTCATTCCTTTCAGTCTGGGCACAAAGCTTTGGCTTTGTGCATCAAAGCAGGGAGCAGCAATCCCACACTCAGGCCTGGTGCAGAGGGTGTGCAAAGGCCTCTCTCAGTGTCTGCACCTTGTATGTTCATGGAGTTTCACCTTCCAGGAGCAGCTGGTTCAGGCTCAGCCGCACAGTGCTGGGATCAGCATCTGCCCTTCCCTCATCTCCTCGAGGGGCCTTTCCCCACAGCACACGGTTTGGGGCAGCTTTGTGCCTGTGGGGGAACTCCCAGAGACCTGCTGGTGCAAACAGACTCAGCCTGATGCCCAGTGAGGAGCTCAGTGAGCACTTGCTAAAGGAACCCAGACCGTGCTTGTTTATTACAAGCCATTTCGGGGAGCGTGTTTGGGCTGAGTGGGACGGACTGGGGGACACTGGGGACAGGCGGTGCCGCAGGACAGGTCTGTGTGACAGGGATCGGAGAGGTGCCTTGATTTGTCGGTGTTTCTGAGCGGTGCCGCAGGACAGGTCTGTGTGACAGGGATCGGAGAGGTGCCTTGATTTGTCGGTGTTTCTAAGCTCTGCATTCCTCACCCCTCCAGCTAACGCCTCTTCCCGCCACCTTTCTTGTTTTCCCTGGTTTTCTCCGAGACCTCTTGACTTTCCACCTGCTCCCACTGAGCAAGAACACGGAGCCAAGCAGCCCCATCTCCCGCTGTCCGTGTCCCCGGCTCTCCGGGACGGGATTTTGCATCCCGGGGATGCTGCGCTGTTGCCCAGTTGTGCCGCCAGGGAGCAGCAGCCCCCCTCCATCGCCGTGGGAACCCCCGGGACCCCCTTCGGGACCCCCCGGCACTCCCTGTTATACCCTGATACCTCAGGGACCCCCCCGCTGTACCGGGACCCCCCGGGACCCCCGGTACTGCTCTTTCTAGAGTGCCTTTAATTCTGTCTTCCTCTTGCTCTGCTTTTAAGTTATTGATGTTACCCGATAGAAAATTCTCATCCATTCCAGAGGACTCTGCTCATGTCCATGGAAGACAAATTTTTCTTGCCAAGACTTCATTTATTAATAAATATAGGTAATTTAAAAGATTATTTAATATTTGATTAGAACTGTGTGTCTTGTATACTTAATTTGCAAACAAAAATGGGTGCAAGTGTTAAAATGGTCCCTGATTTCTGAATTCTGCATCTATGTTGTGCATAAACAAATATAATTATTCATTAAAATGTACTTAAAATTATAGACTTAATGCAAATTCGGTTTTTCCCCAGGATCAGAACATATCAGGTCATAGATTAATGTTCTCAAAGGTAGCTACTGTAAAACGTTTCATGTTGTAGACATAATCCTAAAAAAAAGAATTATCTATTCTTTTGTGAATTGCAGAAATGGCAGGTTTTTACTTCTTTCATCCACAGTGATTCCTTAGTGAATAGTGAAATGTTCATTCTGATGCCCCAAGCATTCTGTCTCTGATATTTAGGACTAGTTCTGGCAATCAAAACAAGCACTTTTGGTTTTGAAAATTTCAACAGAGCTAAAGACTTGTACTATGGGGAAGAGCTTTAGATCACAACAAAGAGATCAGAATACTTGTTCCTTCCCGATTTCTGAAATAAAAGGTGATGTAAGGAGGAACAGGAGTGGGAGCTGTGTGAGGCAGTGTGATTCCCCCCTTCCTCCTCAGCCCTCTGGGACACTGCATACCAGTTATTCTGCTGGTAATAACAAACACCAGCATTGCTTGACTCTCCTCCAAGAGTTTTTAAGTGATTGAGGCAGGATTACACATTGTCTCTGGGTTACAAACATCCCCACAGAAAAACAGGATTATGTGGTCCTCTCGGTTTAAACCGTTGGGAAGCACTGGCCTATAAGATAAAAGAGACTTTTATTCCTGGAAATCGGGATTTCCTGAGGCCAGGGCTTAGCAGAGCTCTTCCAGTGGTGCTGGTGTGAGCTGTGCCCAGGCTGCACCCTGTGCAGGACACGTGTCCTTCCCCACCACGCAGTGCCAGGGCTTGGCACCAGCCTGCTAAGGTGAGTGCAGCTGCAGAGAAAGCAGGACTAGACAATGCCTTCTCTCTCTGGTGTCGCTGGGGCCTCCAGCCAGGGCTTGGTGGCGTTTGTGGCATTCCCTGAAGGCATTTCCGAAGTGCTTTCCCAGCTGCTCCCAGCAACTCCATGCCCTGGTGTTGGTGCACAAAGGGGTCAGGAGAGGAGGGGCTGATCTTCCCACAGGGGTCACACTTGGTCTGGACACCTGCATGTTCCAGGTGTCCTGGTCTTGGCAAGTTCCTTTCCTGCTTCACTTCTAAACGCCACAAAAATCTTTCTCAGCACAATTTTTTCCTCCAGAGACGGATTTCTCTTTTCTCCTCCCGTGAAAAGGTATCTGACACCAACTGCTCATTTGGGAAGGAGGAAATTCTCCAGAGAGAGTCACAATTATCACTGAGCCCCTCTGTGCCCACGGTCTCCCTCATTTGGTTCCCATCCTCTGTGTGCCACCAGCAGCCAGAGGGGACCTGAATTCCCACTGAGATGTTTCAGCATTTGCTACTTAGGACTTTCCCATTCATTGAATTCTTTCCCTGCTTCCCTGCTCCTGCATTAACTCACAGCAGCTGCAGTCTCCACAGCCCAGGGCAGGGTGTTGTAGGGTTTAATTCTCTGTGCTCCTGTCCTCATCAGAGACAGCCTGTGCCATGAGCTGCTCAGAGCCAGGAAATCCAGTGTTACAGATCATCTCTGCTCCTCACAGGTCCTACCTGGACAGGGAGGAGTATGAGGTGCATAAGACTGTGTAGGTTGGCACTTGTATTGAGGTTGATCTCTTCAGAGAAGTTAAAGCCACACTTAAAAAATACTGATTTTTCTCTTCTCTTCATGTGTGCTGCTCCTGCTGCTCCTCTCCTGGCCCCAAGGCCATCTCCAAGCTTTGCCCATCTCCAGGCAAAGTCACTCTGAGGAAGCAGAGTGTGATGGATAAATCATAAAAGCACTGTTGAGCATCTTTTCCTGTTTCCTCTATGTCATGTAACATTGACCAAGTGTTTTGAGCAATGCAGGTTCTCAGGGGATATAAATCAGTACAGCTCAGCTGCCTCCTGGGTAAGGTATTTATTTCCTGAGAATCTGGTCTTAAGACTGTGTCTTAAGTCCTGGACTTTAGCACAGGGATGCTAATCTTCTTTTGCTGAAGGAAGTTGGAGTGTGCTGTTATTATTATTGATTTAATATTATACAATTTGCAGATTCTGCCTCAGAGATTTTAATCTCAGGTTTGTCTGTTTGATATATTTAGATAAATATTGTAACAAAGCACTTGTTTACTCTCTCATCACTAGGTCAATTGGAAGTGCTTTGTAAATGACTGTGGAGAGCTCTGTGTGTGAGTATTTTTAATTTTTCTGTGCTAAAAGAATAACTAAAGCAGGGAATATATTTTTCATTTGTAATTTGGATTCTTTTCACTGCAAGGTACCAATACCAAAAATAGCATGGACAAAACCAGTTTGGCTACTAAAAAATGCATGAGAGATTAACAAAGTATATATAGACACAAACCATATGCAGACAAGAAAGAAACAGGACAAATCAAAACAGTTTTAGCAGGTAAGAACCCACACAGCAGTGTGTGTCATATATCAAAGAGGCACAGACTGTAAAAAAGCATCCTGCAGTTGGCAGTGAGTAGAGAGTCTCCCAATAAAAGCTTGATCATCCCACTTCTTTGGTTTCACAAGCTGTCCTGGATAGTGATTGCAAAATTAAGTTGTAAGCATCAAAAGGAGACTGGAGTCATCCTAAACCACGTCTGTAAGTCTCCCTGGGATTCAAGAGGATGAAAATATTGAGTGCTTGGTAAATGTAGGGTTCCTGTTCACTTAGGATGTGTGTCTTTGCTTTGTATCTAGAGCTCATATACACACTGTGAGGTAAAACCAGACAGGACAAGGGCAGTTCTGCTTTCCTCTCAGCATCCATAATAAGGGTGACATTCCTAATTCCCTAAATAATACTAATTGACTAAATAATACCAAAAAAGCACCATTTTCTTGCTAACAGAGGAAGAACTACAAACCCCAATTTTTGTTTATGTACACACACGGCAGTAATATAACAGAATAGAAAAATGCTATTTATTAATTATTTATTTATCTAGCTTCCAAGTGGTCTGACTTATTTTCAGTGCCTTTCACGTTTCAATTTCCTGAAGTAGGTGAGCAGCAATGCTGGGAGGGAATTCCATACCAGGAGGAATATACAGTGCACTCTTCTATGGAGATATTCCTTGTTTGGTGGGTTTCCCAAACTGAAATGAAGATCACTGACTCTATGTGTGCAGGATGGTCTCCATTTGGGGAGTGCATGGCTTTTGTTACAGTGTGAAATTCAAAGGTGGTTACAGAATTATTTTTTGAGGTTAAAATTATCCCTCTGCCTCCTATTTTCTGATACCTGTGGGAGTGTATTGATGTCTGAGAGCAGCATTTCTGTTTAGCAAAGGCACAGCAGGAAAAATGTCAGGTGTCTTTCAAGGTGCCCCATACTCATAATTATTCTGCTGACCCTGTTGGAAAGACCAGGGTCAAAGAGTGGAAAGACCTGATGTACCTCAGGCTCTGAGAAAGAGTTGGATCAGAGCCTGTATAAATTAAGGTCAACACAGCTGGAAATTCTGCAAAATGTTGAACAGCTTGGGCTGACATTGCTCCAGCTCCAAGTCATGACAGGAGCAGGTCCCCAATGCTCAGGGAAATGTGGGACAGTCAGGATTGCTCAGCTTCCCAAGGCACATCCAAGCCCAGCACCTCCTTGGGGACAACAAGAACTCTTTAAATGCAATTAGGACTTGGGTTACAGGCTGGCTTTGCTGTGTAATTATCAGCATTACTGCAGCATTATCAACCTGGGATTTCACTGCTGATCGGGTGGATAATCCTTACCTGTGTGAAAGGAAAAGCTGCTGCTCCTCCCCAACCTCAGCCAAACACCTCCCACACCTGTGCCCACAGCACACAGTGCCCAGGACTTCCCACCCCAGCTCGTGTCTGCAGTACCTGCTGTTTGCTGAATTATCTGCTTTGGTGAGCACAGGGTGTGAGAATGGGCCAGGGCAAAGGAGAAGCCTCTTAGTCCAGCCCTTAACCAGGGTAGAAGAATACTAGCAAAAATTAGCCAAAAATATTTGTGTTTCCTGCCAATCCCTCTCAGTGATTTCTTTCTTTTTCCTTCTTTTTATCCCTGCAAGTTTCACACAAAGCTCAGTCTTTAGGATTAGCTGTCTACAAGCAGCTCTTTGTGTTCAGCTGAATTTAAGATTATGGCTGAGCCATAAAAGGGGAGAAAGGTGACACTGGAGAGTTTCTGCAGCTGTAAATCCTGAAATATTCAGGCCCATGACATTTTTGTAGCTGGCAAATGCTGAGTGAGGCATATCTGGTCAGCACTGAGGCCCAGACCTGCTTAGATTTCACAGAAGAACCTGCTGTGAGTCTCAGGTTTGGGTAGCATCTTATACATTTAAAGATATCTTTCTGGTCAAATCCTGAAATGCTGTTTGCAGTGATTGGCAAGAGGTTTTACACTGATCTCCAGACAGTTTTGAGCTGGTCATAGTTATGGAATCCTGGGATGTGCTTTGACTGAGGTGTAAGTACATGTTTGTACATCAGTTAACTCTGTCTAAAGAGGTTAATGCAAACCCAAGCAGCCTGATTCCAGTTTCAGTTCTTCACTGGAATGGTGTTAAAATAACCCCATGTCTAAGTCACTGAATTTCAATTCACAGACTTTGACATGAGTGAGATCTTGGGGATTATTAACCTAACGTGCTTACCACAGGCTTCCCCACTGAAATTCTTGTGTTAGAAATCATATTTATGCAAGTGAGTCTCATATAGGTAATGAATTTTAGCTCCAAAATTCATGTCTGTAGTGTTTAGAGGCAGGAAGGCAGCTTGAGATGTGGTTTTTCCCCATATCTAACGAGTGTTTTTACAAGGAAATCTACTTGATCAGATGCTTCCAATGATTCTTTAAAAGGCTTTGGATGTATTTTGGATGTATTTAACAGGGTACCAGAGCTCACCACAAACAGGAAGAGGAAAAAATTTATGAAGTCTGAGGCTTTGTCACCATGGTGACATCTATTTGAGTTTGGAAGTTGCATTAGTTTGAGCTCACAAATTTTTCTTTTCCTGTCATTAAAGTCATGTCTCTTATCCTCTCAGTTCCCTCCTCCTTCTCTTCCTACCCCACGATGACTGCATTTAAAAGCTAAATTTCCTTCCAGGGAAAAAAATACACAGGATAAATTACCTCCATCCATTACTGCCTCCAGCAGGCTGCAGCTGGTGAGGTCCATATCTAAGTGAACCTTGTGTATAAAATGAGAGAAAAAATTGTCTCTCCTCTCCCGTGCCAAGAAATTGAACAGCTATGATCAGACATGTCCAAATGTGAGAGGTCTTTATCCATCTTTTTATAATCACAGAGTTGACCACATTCACCCCTCCAGTGACTCCACTGGATTAGTGGAGTTGAAGGCAGAGGTGGATTTGACCCAGTAAGTACATCAGTGGTCTTCTGGGTTTGCTTTACACAGCACGCAAAGAAGCTCTTCAAAGGTTTGTGGTACAACATAACCTTGACTTCAACTCTAGTTTTAATGGCTACTTGGAAGATGACAAAGACCACACTCTTTGGGAATCTGCTGTAGGGTGAGAAGCCTCAAAACCACACGGCCAAATCTAAGCATGGATGAAGTCTCTGCAGCCCACACAACTGCAGTGGCAGCTGTCAGAAGGACGCCAGAGAAAGCCCTGCTCCTGGCTGACAACTGCAGGGCAAAGAGTCTGAAGTACAGCTTAAAGGAAAAATGTTCCTTTGATGGATATCCAAAGTTGGTGACTGCTTCCTTTTGGGATGAGCACGCTGTGCCTGGGGAGATGCTGATCATCTCTCACAACAACACTGCAATCAGCATGGATTGATGGTGTGGCAGGAATCATGATCCATAGGCAATGGCACTTAGAGCACTTGGTTTTGAGGAATTTGGGCATTTGTTTAAGTTGTCAGAGGGAGAAGCCAAGCTGTGGTTGATGGGTAGAGCGGGGACTGAGTTTGTCCATTTGCTAATGGTTTTCTGGCCACTGTGTCTTAAACTGCAGGAATTCTGTCCCAGCACGTGGTTTAGAAGGAATTTTCTCCCCTGCACTGACCAGCATCACACTTCATCCCTCCCTGCCTCGACTGTGCTCACAGTCTAGTTCACTCTCAGTAGCACGTATTTTATTAAATTTGGCTGTGAGAATGTCACCAATTATGAAGGGAAAAGCAAGAGTGAAGGTTAGGGGGGAAAGGTGAAGGTTAAATTCAGACATTCATGAGTTTATGAGGCAGTTTGTCCTCAAATCAAAGCCAGGCATTCATGTCGAGCTACATAAACAGGAATAAACACTCATGTGAAACTCGCTTAAGAAGCAAAACCCCCTAAGAATGTTTGCTACAAAATATGTGTTTTCTTCTCCCCTCCTTCCCCTCCTCTTGGCCCCAAGCAAGGGGATCATTCAGAGTGTGTTTCTAGCCTGGACAATGTGATACCTCTAAAGATAAGGACAAAAGCATCTCTTCCCACAGGAGTTCATGCTCTGAAGGCTGTTGTGTGCAGTGGCCACCACAGCCTCACACTGGCCAGCATAGGATCTCAGAGCCCTGGGGTTAGGAGGACACATCCCAGTCCTTCTTGAGGTGTCCAGTGATGTTTTTCCTCCAATATCAAATTCTGTGAAAGGTTTAATTCAAGGTAAATTTTGGAAAGGAATAAGAAAACTGCTGAGAACGTTTTTGAAACAGCAAATTAACCTCAGATCCTCAGCTACCTTTTATTTACCAAACAGAAGAAGTTTCTCTGTGTGATACATTTCTTAAATTATAGGTTTCCCATTTCCTGGCATCCTAATAAAGTCTAGATGAATGATGAGAGAGTCTGCTGGGAGAATGAGTAAACATCTCCTACTGTCTGGAATGTAAGACGACTACTGTCTTATCCTTTGTTACAGGTTGTTAAGATAAAATTACCCTATATATCAACAGCCCTGTCAATGAAATTAGAAAGGGCATTCTACCTCCACACTGCCCGGAGGGTTTGAGGAGGGAGGAGGGAAGGCAGTTGTTTCTTTGTTTATTTTGAGTTTTGTTTTGCCATGAAAGATAGAAGAAAAGGGTTTTGTTTTGGGATTTGGGGGGCTTTGTTTTGGGTTGGGTTTTTTTTGGGGGGGGGTTTATGCAAATGAAAAAGATGAGAAAAGCCAAGGAGGATGTGGAAGGCAGGTTGGGATATTTCACCAGCTGAGCAAGCAGGTGAGGAAAGAAATTGTGGCTTATTGAAAATCCCAGGATAGGCTGAACTGCAGAGGCAGCAAAGCTTGGGTGCAAAGAGACCTTGGAGATGTAATGCTGGTCCCAAGTAGGGCAGGGACTGAGTGTCCCTGAGCTGAGGGCACTTCACCTCCCTATGGCTTTTGTCCCCCAGCAAGTGTGTGCTCTGAGCAAGGCCTGCCTGGCATGTAGCATCCCTAAGGACACTTTTCCACAGGGAATGTGGGTGGCCAACAGGCAAGGAGCACCCCAGGATGTTTCACCTACAGCACCTCTCTCTATCAGTGCTTGCAAATCCCTCCTATCAATGTGGTTAAACACAACCAGTGGGTTAAGAAGTCAAGAGGTCTTGGGAAGACAGAGACATATGTGCATGACACATTCCCTGGAGCCTCATTCACATGGAAGCAAAGCTGACAAGGAACACTTTCCAGACAAGTGTCTTCTTTTCAATTATTTTCAATTCCCTGTAAATAGCAAAGGCTGCTGGTGTAATGTGTGCAGGCTCTGCTCACTCTAATGAGCATTAGCTTGTGCAGCAGGTCTTGCTGGTGGAGAGCCAAGGGCATGTGGCACTGTCCTTCCCATTGTCTGTGTGTGACTGCTTGGGAGGGAAAGCAAATCCTGGCAGCCCCATTGCCACAACAGCTGTCCTTGCTCCAGTGATGGTCCTTCTGGTCCCAGTAAGACTGGCTGGAGAGCAGGGAATGGTGCAGATCAGTGTCCACCGGGAGCTGAGGGTTGGCATCCTGAGAAAATCATTTCCATTTTTGAGAAGACCCAATCTGATCTGGTTTCTGCTTCAGTTTAGGGATGTGCTACACATTCAGTGTTCTCTCTAGACACCTGTCAACCTCAAATTTTCTCCTGTGGCTTCCTCCCTTTCTGTTTCTACCTCTCTCTGCCTCCTGCTGCAAATCTGTTGGATGCAGATTTCTGAGCACCCCTCTAATGCACTAATGTGTCTCTTTAATCAATCTTGATGCTGTTGCAGCTTTACTGGTCTTTAGAGTGAAGACCTACTCCTCCTGGAAAGTATTTTCTGGGAATATGAGCTCTGATGAGCATGCACTTGGTTGCCAAAATACTAGAAAACAGTGTATGTTATGTGCCTGTATTCATTTTCCTTGTAACCAGGCTGTATCACCAAAGTATTTACCTAGTTTAGATTTGTTATACTATGTCTTCAGCTGTCGCTACACTCGAATCCTATAGCCCTGAGAGTGGGATCCAAAACTTAAATCCCATTACCTCTATTCCACACAAATTAACTCTCTGCTCCAGACACCTTCTTAGATGATCCCTGTGTTCCAGGAGGTGCTGGGCTGTGGTGGAGCTCAAGGGTTTCTTGTGGAGGAACAGGGCTCTAGTGCCAGTGAAAGACAGCCTCATCACTTCCATGTCCTGTCTCTTAACAATGTCACCTTCTGGTACAATCTCACTCCTTTGCCTTTTCTTTCTCTGTTTTTTCCAAGCACTTTAGTTTGCTTTGGGTTTTTTTTTCAGGTTGTTTTTCCATTTTTTAAAGTCGGTCATTTCACACTCGGAATATTTTTGTTTTGAAATCGGTGGGGGAAAAAAAGTGACTGAAAACAATACTGGAGAAAAGCTGGCCATGAAAAGCTGAAGTTGGGTGAGAAATGCTCTTGGATTCCCAGAGCACTCCTCATTCCCCCATCTCATCTTGTAATATGTCAGAAACTTTACATGTCACTCTCATGAACCTACATGTTTATGTACACACTGCACATATGGGCATTTTCTCAGCAAGCTGTAGGGCTTTGCTGCAGATTTTCCATCCCTAACCACGTCAAGAAGAAAATATCTTAATGCTTTATTCAGAAAATATTTTTGGCCTGTTCCCACTTGAACGTTACACTTGTTTGCACTGCATAGGTAATTCATAGGGGACTTCATAAAACCTCATTTTGCCAGAATTTGTGAGTATGTGCCCACTGCATGGGCTTAAAATGAAATTACACTGGAAAAGGGGCTGTTTTGGGATGCATACATTTGACACATATCCTTTAAATAACTCAGATATGTTCTCAAGGGAGAATGTTTTTCCTATGGACTGAAGGACACATTCGTACCACCTACGAATTTCTTCAGCTCCAAAACAGCACTAAGTAAACAAGTGAAGTTATTGCCAACTCAGTGTTTCCAGCACTTGTATCTTCCCATTGGAGAGACCTCTCTTTAAACGACAACCTCTTACTTTAATTCTTTCTGCTTAGTACCAACAGAAAACCCTTCTCCTGCCTCTGTTCCCGGCCTAATACTTGGATAACAGGGACAAAACCACTTTCCACAGCCCTGCTGCCCAGCCCTGACCCACAGTGCCAGTAACAGCCAGCACAGAACGGATGTTTGTCTGTGTTAATCATACACACACAATCTGCAACCTGAACTGTGTACAGAAATGAATGGAAAAAGTGCAACCTGACCGCAAAAGTATTATTTTATAAATAAGGCTCTTTAGTAGTAGTTAATTGGATGCACATTTTGCTAGATCCATGGAACATTAAAAACTATCATATCAGGATTGACTGACTGAGTTCATGTTACATCTCCAAATTACCAATGACCATTCTGCCTCGCAACATCAGACCCTGGGTTCAGCAATGTAGCTCGAGGGCCTTTTTTAAGTACATGGCACTTTTTTTTTCCCTAATAGAGATTGATTTAGTGTATGTTTAATGGCCCCATAAATCACTCAACATGCCCAACTCGCATACAAATTCTACCAAAAAAAAAAGTTTTCAAGGAAGCAGATGCCTTGTTCTTGGAACCAATTTGCCTTGCTCTCTGCATGTGCATGAACCCACCATTTCAAGATCCTCCTTATAAAAATGTTCTGCTCTCCCAAGTCTGAACATTGGTCATTTTCTCTGGGACTGCTTTCTTACCATGCCAAGTTAAACTCGGGCAATTCCCCCGCTGTGCCCGTTCTGTTCTAGTGCCTTTTAGATCAGCAATAAATAAATTCATTGTGTGTTTCAACAAGAAGCAAAAGAAAAAGCCCGAGCTGCATTGTGCTTGCTCTTGTGAAGATCTATTGTGTGCAAAGTAGTGCGCTATCGGATGGCGTAGGTCATTTTTCATTACCCCACTGAGGATGCAGCTCAAAGCAGAGGATTATAGAAACTCATTTCCTTTGGTTAAGGGAAAAAAAAAAAGAGTTAACATTCAATAAACTCAAGGGCTATGACGCAATGTGGCCCTCAGAACCTTCCGAGCAGAGCTGTTAATAGCTTCCTTTCCCAGGACGCGGGTTTGCCCCATTCACTTATCGACTTTGATGCATTAGTAAAAGAAAATATCAACCCCTCATAACTCTCAAAAATGATACAATACATCACTTGAAAGTAAGCTAGGATCAACACATTGTTAACTGTTTGATCTCTCGAGTCAAAATTAATGATAGGTGTTTTGCACACAAAAAAATGAATGTTAAAAGCCTATTTAAGCTAACTAAAGACATCCCTACAACATCAGGGTTGAATTGGAGGTGATTTCCTGCAATGCAGCTGTTATAAGTTTATCAGTCTGCGGGTGGCAGTAACCAGTAATCATAACCAGATTGCAGAGGGGTGGGATGGAACTTATCTTTAAATAGAAGATCTATCTAACTAACTAACTACAGAAAGCTGGTTTGGGAGCTAAGTCCACGATATTATTCACTAGAACACCCAAGGGTCTGGGAGAAGCCGGTTTTCTGTATATTTTAAAGAAATGAATGATTCTGAAGGTTTAACTGCTAGGCAGGGAGAAACCATGGTTAATAATGATTAACAGCAGACCTCCTGTGCTCTTGTACTCGCAACATTTACACAATAATGATAGCTAATAAGAAATGGCATTAAGAAATGACTTCAACTTTCTCCGCTGAGATGTTGCCATAGGCTGTTGATGAACTTTTAGCTCATTCTCTTGTGACAAGAAAGATCTGTAATGTAGCATATATTTCAAGCAGAAAAGCCATTGAAAAAATTCCAAGAAATCTCTCTGAAGAGCCAAAGAGAAGTGTTGCACTGCGAGACAATGCCTCTGGACAATTACAGCCTGTTAGTTTTAATGCATCTCGAATTGCTTCCGTCTGCAGCTAATCTGACCACTGGAAACAGTCACTTTTGCAATGCCCTTTAATTTTTCTGATTTGCGTGTGGGCGGTATCTGTTGGTATTAATACGACTGTTTTCCGGATTGAATTAGAGAAAACAAGACAAGCTTTCAAAGGAGGCTCAACTTTCTTTGAGAAACGTGAACTCAGGAGCGTGTACAGGGCTGATCTGTGTGGATGGTTTAGGTCTATCCCAGATCACTGGTGTGCAAGCATGGAAAGGAGGGACAGAGAAGTCCCACTGGATCCCTAAATATCCCCAGGAGCACTGTACAGTCTCTTTAGCCATCTTTGTTCTTAATTTTGCCAGATACTCATCCATTTCTGGGCACAGCTTCAGGTGCTCCAGCTCCATCCCTTAGAGCTGTGCCCACAGCCAGCAGGGATCCCACAATTCCTAATTTCCTGAGCCATGCAGATCTGCTCTTTTCTGTCAATGAATGAATCCCTTAAACAGTTCAGGGCTGAGCCAAAATCTTCTCCCATCCCCAAAGTCAGACAAATACTTGTTTTTAAACTGACCCAAGTTTGCTATAGGTGCTGTGTGAGCCTTTCCAAGGTCCAGCTCTCTCCTGGACTGTCCCCTTGCCATTGCCTTGTAGCAACTGTCTTGTGCTTACACTTAAACCTGGTCTATGGAAACTGCAGGTCTGGGGAAGTTCAAATTTGCTTTTTTTTTTTTTTATGAGAGACGGAAAAATGGCAACTTCATTGTGATATGAAGTCCTGATAAAAATGAGTATGTTCTTAAAAATTCTCCACACACCTTTCCTTCAAATTGTAACAAAGGTGTAAACCTAAAATAATTCTTCCCCATGTTTGACACCTGTACTTTATTTATACAACACCTTTTTAAATAGGTGGGTTTGGTTTTTTTTCAGAGGTGTTTTTCAGTGGAGAAAAAGGAAGTTATTGATAAAACTGAAAATTTGAAATATGTATCAATTATGACTCTCAGTCATTTCCAGTTTTTTATTTTCCAAATATTACTCAACAAAACCTCTTAATTATTTATCCATAGCAATGAGATCAGCTCACTCCCTTCTCCTCCCCGCTGGGACTATAAAACCCTCAGCTGACAGATCTGCCTGCAAGCCAAGCTGTGAGATGTGACACATCACAAATATCTGGAGAGGATAAATTTTCCATTCACTGAAGTATCAGAGAGGCCATTGCATTACCTACATAAGGACAGGTGGATGGTGGCCAAACACTTTCCAGTTTTTGACTTGTTGTGTGATTTCCCAGTTGTTGCTTCTTTGGAAGTGACCCATTCCAGCCAGTTTAATTACTGGACTGGGGCAAGTGGACTGGGCAGGATCTGTGGCCACTCTGTGCTTGTCCTCATACCTGTCTGCTCACTGAGTGTGACCACTCCAGGCTCCTTGGCATAACCTCTGCCATGCAGCACCAGGCTCTGTGTGCTTTACAGCCCATCACACCTGTGTGAGTTCCTTTAAGAATTAAAATTTTACAGGCAGGGAAACTGAGGCGTCTAGTGTGTGATTCCTCCTGCCCAGAGTTATGCAGTGGATGATGTGAAAGAGAGATCAAGGCTCCAGGTCCAATTCCTTCCATATCATACTTAGGTCTTGTGAAGGTACAGATGTGAGATTAGCAACTATCAATGTTCAATATAGGAACTTTTGCAGTAGTAGGCTCTGAAATTCTCTGATGTGTAAATCACTTAAGTTATAGAAAGAGCTGTGTTAAGACATTGAGTGGTTTGATGCAATCCTTAGACTCTCAAACTCCCTGTTAAAACACAGTCTTGTGTGAGCGTGGGAAGTGCTGCCCATCAATTTGAACTGGAGGAAAATCCCCCTGCAGAACACGGGAGGATTGGTGAACAACCAGTTAAGGATTCAGGCACTGTCACTCTATCCCTGCTGCATCCCAAAGTGCTGGATGCCTAAATGTGGAGCCCAGATGCAAAAATAACAAAGACCACATTAAAGTGATGCTGATCATACAAGCTGTGGCTCTGAGGAAGGCTCGGAAGTGTTTGGGAGGCTGATACAGGGCTGGGGACAGATAGCACAGCCTGCAATTGCTTTTTCAAGGCACATGTGAGGGGGAAAAGGTTTCTGTGCCTCCACCAAACCTCCTTGGTGTGGAGCCTTGGGCATCTGAGACCATGTGAAAACACCCACACATGTGGACAGGGCTCCCAACCCCTCTGCAGATGTGGGGCCCCCAACCTTCCAGACAAGCTTGGGAGAGGGCAATTTTGGGAGCAATTTTTATTACAAACAAACCAAGAGATGTGAAAAATCTACTTATTTTACACCAGGCTTTCCAGAGAACCAGACCCCAAACATGCACTGGCCATGTAAACAGCCCAAGCCATTCCCAGAGCTGTGCCTGGCCCTCCTGCCCCTCCAGGCTGGCCTGGCTCTGGAAGCCCCAGGGAGAGGAGGAAGGACAGAGGCAGGTTCTTCCCAGTGCCCATGGTGATGTGGAGCAGAAAGTCTCTCTGCAGAGGGGCCAGGTATGTGTGTGACTTCTTGTGGCCAGCAAAGGACTCTGAAAGGCCGTGTAACAACACAATCAATTAGGTAAAGGTGAACACCAGCTGGATAATTGCCTAATTAGTGAGCTCTTTGGGGCTGAAGCCTATGAGAAGGGCAGAGAGAGGCTTCTCCATACTTAAGCCATATCACCTGGGGGAGAGGGAATGGTGTCTCCTGACTGAAAAAACCTGATGGGTAAATTATCACCAAATAAGGTGAAATCAGAAGTTCCCAGAAAGCACTGAGTTACAGGGCTTTGAGCCAGTCACTGAGAAGTCGAGTTGGGAACTTGGTTGTGGGGGCCTGGTTAGAGCGGCCAGAGTTTGTCCTGAGGAGGAGGAAAGTCTTGTGGCCTCTAGTACTTCAGTGACTTCAGGAAGGTGTGAGCTCTCCTTACCTGGAAGGATAAAATGCTGCTGCTGCCTTGGTGTTGCAACCTGCTTCTTTGAGAAGACTCTGGGGGAAATGAAAAAGGTGACTTCTGGTACTGGAAAGGTAAGGGTTATCTTTTGTAGTCCTAAGTCAAATGACACAGTGGTTTGGAATGCCTGAGAAACATGGTTGTTGTGGGAATATGGCTGGAGTGGCCAGAGGTGAGGTCTGGAGAAGCCTGGTTGTGGGCAGATCTGCTGCCCTGTGTGGGACACAGCAGATGAACATCCTCTTCCTGCTTTATCTTTTAGTCTTCAGCCAGCCTGGTTACCAGTCTGGCTACAGAGGTGTTGGGATTGATCACTGAGCAGGCTGCAGCTTGAAATACTAGGTAAATACTAGGTGAATCCTGGGAGAGGAGCTTCTGTGCAGTGTTTTTAGAGTAATGTTATTTTACTTATTATTCAAACACTTGATTTTGCCCTGGTTTCACCTCCCTTTTGGTCCTGGCCAGGATTGGGGCTGGTTGTTTACAGAAGCAAGTTGGGCAGTGTCTTCATGTGCTATGGGTGGCAAAATCTGTCTGTTCTTTGTGTGGTGCCTTGTTCTGCTACTGCCCACTGTGCTCTACTCACTGCCAGGGTTGAATACAGCACAGAGCAGGGAGAAGGTTCCTGCAAGTTCTTACAACCCTGCAGACAAAATAATCCTGAAACTGTGATTTTTGCTTCTGTAGCTCAAGCTTGTCCTCTAGGAAAAGCAGATGTCACTTCATCCATGTAGGGGAGCAAAAGCATTGCTTGGAACAGGGGGTGCAGAAACAAAAGTAGGAGGAGATGTTCTGCCTTTGAAAGCTGGTTTGCTCTTGTCCTCAGGACAGCAGAGCTCAGCCTGCAGTTCTGGCTGGAGTGATACTGCTGCTCCCCAACACTGTGTGGGACGTGGTGAGCTTTATCCCAGAGCAAGCTGATTCCAGCTCTCTGAGTAATGCTGGCTTTTTGGAATAAGCTCTCCTTTGATCTCGTAGACAGAAGCCCACAACAGCTGCTCTGCAGTAGATAAGGACAGCCACTTTCCAGGCTGATGGGGTTTGGAGATTAGTCCTCAGGATGTTGCACAACGAAGGAGTGGGATCACCCAGTTGGTGTGAGCACCTGCAGCTGTGGTAGGGAAGGGACCTGTCTGCTTGTTGTACCAGGCCTGTAGCACACTGGGTGTGATGTAAATGGAGGAGCTTCTGCTTTGTCTCTCTGTGCTGTTTATCCACAACTGTTTTCTTGCACAGAGACTGGGGAGAAATGCTCTTCTTGACTGTAAAACCTGGGGCTTGTGCACTGAATCTGGAAGTTGTAAAGATACGTTTCATCTGGGGTTTTTTTCCTCTCTTTAATGGCAATTGCTCTTCTTAAAGTTTTTAATATGAAGTTCTTAATTGTTATTGGAAATAGACTGGCTAAAATCCCTCTTTGTGCTTAACTTGACTTAAATGGTGCTTTGATCTTGCAAGAGAGGCTCATGTGGCCTCTGAAGCCCCTTGGCCTTTGCATGTCACACCTTTCTTGATGCTTGGGGATGTTGTGAGCTCACAGTTCAGGCCCCTGACAGCAATACCAGCTCTCCCTGTGAGGAGCAGCACTTGGATTTGGAGGCTGGCAGAAGTGTGGGTGAGACTGGAAATAACCTTTGCCTGTAGTCAAAGGTAGTCAGGAGTGGTGGTGGACATGACTTCACTGTGCCCACTGCTCAGCATGAGTAACCAGTTCCATGCATTTCCATGCCAACCATTAATTTCCAGATGCAATGACTAGAGTGGTATTTTCCATTTCCAGATCATGTTTGTACTGGCATGATTTAAAATACTTTGTAATTACAGTGGTTCCTATAGTCAAGCTGCTAGAGCAATGCATGGTGCTTAGAAGTTTCTTTAACTGGCAATTTTGGTAATGACAGTAATTCACATAATCTATCTTTGTGGCCTTGTGGCTTTCAGAAGTATAGGGCTTTTTTTTCTTCTTCTTCAGAGACATAGCCCTATCTCTATATATAGCTTGGTGGATATCTGGTATTCTAGATGTGTTAAAATAAACTGAGCCGAGGAATTCCAGTCCCATCACCACAAACATTCTGATGTTGCTGCTGTTGTTAATGCAGTTGATTAAATGGTGAAAGAAAATGTAGTGGGGAAGAGGGAATATGGCAGTTTCCTCTCAAAGATGAGGTGGCCCCAACAAATACAACTTGAGGCAGCAGTGGAGCTTCGTTTTGGCTGACAACTCAGCACAATAAGTAGTTTTGGCAGCCACATGTGACAACATCCTATTGAACAGGAAAAACCCTTTAGTTTTGAGGAGATGGCTGTCTCCCAAAGCTGCTCTCATTTACTGGTTTAGTCTACTACCAACAGACATGCTCCTAAACTACTCCTGGGAGAAACTGGTCAGACAGATCAGAGGCAGACATCTCCCTCCATGTGCAATTAGATGTGCTGCTTCCTTTGAGGAGAGGCCAAAGCAAATGGGAAGCAGCAATTAAGGTAGACACCAGCAATGAGGACCTAAGTATAGGGCACAGTGTTTATAAAAGGTCTCTCCTTAATTTGACTGAAACAGAAAGAGCTGCAGCTCAGTATTTTTTGTGTAATGATTAACTGTTATTTTTCCCAGAAGATTCTCCTACGTAGGGGAGGGTGGGAGGGACAGATGTTGATTAAATGTAAACTCATCTGCAAATGTGTGTGTGACCTCTGGCATGTTGCTCATTCCTACAGTCCCTTCAGAGGAAGGGAATAGAGGTAGGAGTGTTTGCTGTGCCTCTGTCTAATTAATCTGTATTTTCGACTAGAGGCTGACAAAACTGGGGAATCTTGAGTCTAGAAAAAGCCCTTGAGGTCATCACTGTCATACTGACAATAAATCACCCCAAATCAGTTTTAAGCAGTGGCAGCAGTAATGCAGTCTCTGATATTCTGTGACCATGTAGCACATGGGAGATTGCAGGAAAGAGCTGTTGAACACCCAGCCCGTCACATCCAGGATGTTTTTGAGTCCACAGTGTGGATGGGAAGTCGTGTGTTTCCTGGAAAGCAATAAAGCCTCCCTGAAATCTAGTTGGATTCAGAATCTCTATTAAATGTAGACTTGGGTATCAACTTTTTTTTTTTTGTGGTAACCTGTGCATAGGGTTTTTTCTGCCACTTTGCAGAGATCTGAAATCTAAAGCTAAATCAAGGGAATGTTGTTGTCACCTGGCTCTGGAACCAGGAGCCTCAACAGATGCATCAAAGCCCAGGTGGCAGCAAGATCAACAAGGGCCAAATTTCTTCTGTGTTTTCTACCTGTAGATATAGGCAAGGAATTGCTGGGAAAGTGTTTTGGAGAAAACAAAAGAGATGTTAGGGATGTTCCACTTTTCTCCATAGGTGTGTAACTTGAGGTTAGCCATGTCAACAGAAATAATCAGTCTGATCCACTGAAACCTGTTGTCTGGTAAGAAGACAGTGTGCTTATTCCTTTTTTTTACCTCTTTGTTCTCCCCCTGCTACTTTGAGGTTTTGATGAAGCTATCTTTGATTTTGAAGCCCTTTTCCAAGCCTTGGTGGGGCTTCAACTCCCCAGTTTTTGGGGCAGTAGCCAAGTTACCCTCTTTTCTTGACTGTATGTGTACACAATGTGTATCAAACATGTAAATACAAAAATATATGTGGCTGCAAGGGTGTCCAAAACACAGCAGTGGTGAGGACTTGCCAAATCAGGCTAGGAGCTGGGAAAACAGGGCAGTTCAGGAAGATGGTTTGAAATTAGTACTGGAAAATAAGCATCAGAAGGGTTGGAGCAAACTATTTTGCAAGCATTCCCTGGTCTCCTACTGTCAAGTGTCCCCAGCTTGATGCACCCCTGGTCTTCTATGTCTGTTCATAAAGGGAAGGAGGACCCTTGGAGCCATCAGTGTGTCTGACACATGGTGTGGAAATGAAGCAAAAGCCACTCCAGTATCCTGTGGTGTCACAGAGATGTTTTTCTTTTCATTTTCTGAGAGGTGCTGCAGCAGAAAACCAGACCTGCTTCCTCAAAGACTGTCACTCCCATCTGGAGAACATAATATTTGACCTGTGGGCTTAATTTGCTGTCGGTCTCCCACAACTCCCAGGAAGGAGCCCCCATCTCTTTCAACTCAAGGCTGTCACCTCTTGCCCAAGCAACAGGTTTCCCAAGGTTTGCTCTTGGGCCAGATGAGAAACATGAAATAAACGAATGCAAAGTACAATCTTCTTCCTTTTTTGACCAACACCAATAAAAATGCTTTGAAGATGGAACGCTTTGCAAGTGTTAATTAATAGGATTGTCATTGTGACTCCACATTGCCACTGTGGAGGAATCAGGCTGCAAAGTGAAGTGAGTCACTGAAGACACACATCTCTCTCTGGCTGTGATGGTTTTTTTATTGAGCATCTTGTTCTCAGCTGCTACTAGAAGCAGGAAATGTCTCAAAGCTGTGAAGAGCCGATACAGTTTGTGCCTTGAATTGGTTATGCTTTTCCACCTACTCCTGTGAAGAAGTGCCTCCAGCAGCTCTTAGAGGGGCTGGATGACATTCCTGACTGAAGACTGAAATGGTTGCAAGATTGTCACTGAGCAACTGAGGTGCTGGAGAATGGGCTGCAGGACACCTCAGCCTAGACTTCACCTCCAAGCACACCAACCTCAGGAAAGCCTTGTCTCATCCTTTTCTGTGGATGCAGTGGAAGAAATTGTGGCACTCTGGGACCCCCTGTCTCTATCAAGTGTGGTCTAAGCACATCCCCACTATTATGGACCATGAGGAGCTTTGGTTTTTTCCTGCAAACCAAAAATACCAACTTCTTTTTTAAATATCTGGAAATAAACAGTTACATGATCCGCTGAAATTCATAACAAAGGGCAAATTGAATCCTTCATGCTGTGTAACAGCCATAAATAAAGCCTTTATGGCTGAGAAGTTGTAGGCAAAGCTCCAGCAAAATCGGATTTATTCCCTCCCCACCCTCTGTACTATAAGTCTCTGGAAATGGGGGTTCCAAGGGCTGTTCTGACACAACATTAACTGCAGCTTCTTAAACCAGACTCCCTGCCAGCATTTACAGTTCTGTGCATGGTATGTGTGTATATAACTGCACCAGCTTTTACAGTTGATTTCTCAGTAGTCATGTGAAACCAAAACAACTGATGGGCTGAGCTGAACTTCAAGTCACTTATGCATTTCTCTGGTTTCAAAAAGAAAAAAAAGAGTCCGTCCTGGTGTTAGGAAAAAGATCTCTTGATTAAAGTTGCTCCAAGTTGATACTGGCCCAGCCTCTGTGAGTGTCACTGTCCTGCTCTCCCAAAACCACTGGCTGGGTATCCAGGAGAACCCTCCAAGATGGATTTCAAAAGCTGGTTGTACAGTAGCTGTGTGTTCTCTTTTCACAAATGTCTGTCCCTACCTCTACTTGCTGTTTACTCTAAACCCTGAGGTGTCACAAAATAATGTCTTTGAAGTAATTAACCGAGTCCTAAAACTGCAGTCCAGGCAGATCCTGTTAAGGAAGAACAACTCAATTCAGTGGATTTAAGAGCTGGATTTTAGCTTCAGGAGCCAAATATAGGTCTGTAGTGGTAGTAGCTCATTTGAGGAAAACAAACTGGAAACAAAACTCATGTGTCAGTTTTGGATCAGATGAGTATGTTGGGTTGTGCTTTCTTGTGTGGTTAGTATGTAGTCAAAGATGGAAGCTAAAATGAGGAATTCATTCTCATTAAGCTATTACCCAAATATCTCTTTTTGAGGAGGCTGACCAGTGCTTCTGCTCAGGGCAGACAGATGTAAAGCCACCGACTGCTCTGCTCTTGTCTACTGCTCATAACAAAGGCTGAACAAAATGGCTTAAATCGTTGGGACCTGAGAAATGACATCTTTGAGCTCTGACCCTTCATAACCAGATCCAGACACATGTTTTATTGTCTGTGGAAGTCTCTGCTTCCACATATTTTGTATGAAGCACCTGACACAGCAGCAGCAAATAACATGGGAATAAATCCAGCTGCCTTCATTAGCCAAGCCAAAGGTCACCTTGCTGGTGTCACCAGCAGTGTCTGGTGGGCTGTTGTCCACTCTGGACCTTAGTGGAGAGATTCTGCAATGGAAGGGAAGGTGAGGGCAAAATGCTCCCAGTGCCCTGTGGGGCTTTTTGTACCCCACAATCACAGCATCGCTCTAAACTTGTAGTGCTGCTTTGGAAATTTGGCATAACCCCCATGTCCAGGGCTGGAGCCCCAGGTGCTGACATGCTAAAGCACAACAGACCCACTGAAGTCCTGGCATCCCCTCCTTTTTCTTAAGAGCTGCTTAAAATAAGCCCATTAGCCCAAAGTTATCAGCAGCACAGAGCTGGTAACTCAGGAGTCACTTCAGCTCCCAGGGAAAGGGTAAGAGCATGTTTTTAATTACGGGTAAGCCCATGGATGTTGCAGTGGCTACATCCACTCACCCACTCCCCATTCCAGACACAAATGCTCCAGTCCCCAAATTACTGCTGACTGGCCTGGATTGGGTTTTATTGCAGACAAGCCAGCCAATTCTTTGAGAGTGAGGTTAATTCAAGCAGCCCCATATAGAGCTTTATCCTGCAAATAGTTAAATGCTTAACCATGCCTGCAAAAACTAGTCAAGTGCAAAGCTGCCTTTCTAAGGGTTTGTGAGGCTGAGGCAGAGCCCTGTTTTCTCCTCTATTTTCCCCAGTACTTTTCCTTGGTGGAAAAAAAAATGTTAAATTGATGAACCTGACTACGGTTTGTCTTGTTTTCCTTTTAAATATAAAACCAAGCTTAAGCCATTTCGAGGTTGTGCTGTCTTCGTTTATGGAATTAATTCATACATTATGATTCTATTAATTGGTGAAAAAAACATACTTATCCCAACATAGCAAACCTCACAATGTCAATAAGTAACTTTCAAAATACTAAAATTAAAAAGTGTGCTCCTCCTGCCTGGTCAGCAAAGAGCCCCTTGGAAAACCAGTGTGCACAGTAGGAAACAAATCAGTACATTATAAACATTAAACTTCTAGTCTTTCTTAGCTGCTGTTTTAGGAATACAAATTCCACAAAATTAAGCAGGAAAAGGGAATAGATAGTTTTATTTAAAACAGAGTAACTAAAAGTGGCCATAATAAACCATTTGTGTTGCTTTTGTACTTGGGTAATGAATGACTGTAGTATAAAGTGCTCCTAGTTTTTGCCTCAAGGTCTTGTCAATCATTACCTGATAAATAAAAACTTCAAACAGGCTCCTTTTAGCTTAATTGGGCAGAATTTCTTTCCAAAGGAATGGCTGAATACAGAGAATAATGTGTTTGTGGCAGCAGTGGAAGTCAGCAAGGAGGGTGTTTGGATGGAAGCAAACAGAAGATGCAAATTTTGAACTCAAAAGATGAGTCTTTTGGGGCTTTTGATCCAAAAAGTGTCCCTGTTGCAGGTAGAGCTGAAAGGACTGAATCCAGCAGCAGAGGAAATCCTGCAGCCCTTGGCCGTGTCACTGAGCTGGGCTTGTGTGAGCTCTGCTCTCCCTCTCTGGTTTTAGGCTTTACAGCTGATACTTCCAAACAAGCAGAAATCTTAAAATTACACTAGAGTTTATTTAAATGATTATTTTTTTATTATATGAAGGTTGGCAGCTATGGAGGCAGTTTTCTGCATAAGGACAAAAGGATCCTATTGTCAGTACTGGAACAGATCTGAAACAGCTCAATTAAGCAAACATAACATCCTCAAAGTTTGGCCTGAAAGGGAGTTAAAATAACTGATCTATAAAATGTTTTAAATGTGCTTTAAAATGTCATTACTCAGATAAATTTAGCTGTTTTGAAGCTCGTTCACTTGAGTTTTACAGCCCTGCCAGTTTATGGCAGCATTATGTATTCCTGTCAAGAATTCCTCTTCCAGAACAGTAGATGAGGAGACAAAGCCACGGGAGTGCTGCAGACCAAGGGGAGGCTGCAACCAGCTCGGGAATGGAGTTTTGGCTCCCTGGCTGGGAAAGCTGCTCCAAAGCACATCCAGCAAGTTGTGTGTATTTGTGGCAGAGCTGGAAACCAACTGATATTTCATGATATAAGGCTGGATGTGTTGAAGTTAGTGGTAAAGCTGCTGTTGGCTGCAAGACTGGCCCTGCAAAGCAGAGTGATTTATTTATTTTATTCTTCCTCCTTTTGCTGGCTTACACTGGGTCTAAAGGCAGAGAATTGGGACTATACTGAAAAATACAAGAGGGTCGCCCTTCTAAAATTAGTCCAGACCTACAGAAGCTGAGTAGGTATCAGTTTAGCTCAATAAATTTCTTTGCACTGATGCTTTCTGGACTTCTGAGCAGTGCAAAAAGCAAATTTACTTATGAATTTGTAATTACTTGTGGAAGATGACAAATTAACTCCAAAATGCTGATTTAATCCTCTGGCTCTGCAAATACATCTCCATAAACTGGCACTACTCTGCTCACAGCTCCAAGTAAACAAGAACCCCAAAATTACTGTTATGCCCTGAAGATGAATTTTGTTAATAGAGGGATTTTGACCATTATTTTTTTCAGCTGCCTCCATAGCAATGCAGTGTGGTATCCACAGTAGGAAACCTCATGCCAGCAGCATCTCTGAAATATGCTAAAACAATCTAAATTAGAAAATGTCAGCTTCTTGGCTGATGTTTCTTTGGAGTTTCTTTCTTCCTTTCTTGTGCCTCTATAATTTTATTGGGATGACTAAATCTCTGAACTATGTTAGCAGTAAACAGAACTAATTTACCCCCTGCTTCTTTGAAACAGCTGCTGACAGCTGCACTATAATTCAATCACGGATCTTTGCAGCGCAGACTGCAAAACACATTCATATTTTTTGTATTCTTCCCTCCCTGTTGTATTTGGACCAAAGGAGTTGCACCAAATAGCAACATGTGCTGGGTTTGCCCGTACATAGAGATTGAGCTACATGAAAACAGAGGCTCAGGATGAAATTTTGCCCAGGCAAAAAGATTCTTTGAATATAAAGAAAATAACCACACAGATACATAGTGTCGTTGGGATATCTTTTGTAAAGTTGCAATGATTTATTTTAGTAGTTTGTACAAAAAGGCTTCTGACAACTGCTCTATGAAAAGAATCAGAAACGTGTATGCATTTTTGCCAACTGTTAATAAATATCTTCTTAAATAAGGAAACAAATGTGTTTAGGAACCGAGAATCGTTTTTCCTGGATGTGATTGAAAAGGAATTCAGAGATGGAAATAAATAATTCTTCTTCTGCTTGTGACAACTATTTACATAAAAATGTACAAACATTGAAGCTGATGTTGAGCCTAGCAACAGAAATCCTGTAATTACGTTTAAAAACAACAACAAAACCCCCAAAACAGAAACAATCCCCACATAATATTTAATATATGAATCCTATACAGCAAGAGCTGTGGTCCAAGTTAAAAATGCCATACACCAACGCAGTGACCACCAACACTGAAACACCCGCAAGAAAAAACTAATCCTTGACTACTAAATAGTGGAAGTTTAGGCATGATCAGCTTTTAACTTTCTAGGCAGCACCTTCACTTCCTTTAGGAGGTTTACAGAAGCACTGGTGTATATACGTAGACAATGTCAAAAGACACTTCCCATCTGTGTGATTTCAACTCCTCAGCCTAAATCAGGGATGCACTGAGGGCAGTTTTGGCTCTTTGTTGGGGATGGTCCTGTCTGCAGCCTCCAGGACAGATGGTCTTTTGGCTTCAGCTGTTCTACTCTGTAACTGTTTGACCAAGGTCTCACCTTGGGGTAATTTGGTGGAGTCCTGTTTTTGGGGTGTGCCTGCTGCAGCCAGGCTGGTCCTGCAGATGTTTGGATGCCCAGGTTGGGTGTCAGGCACATCTGGCAGTGGAGCAACTGCTCACTAAGGCCTTGGTCCAAAACCTACGGATGTCGTGGACAGAATTCCACTTTCTCATAAGCCTAGTCCTGCTACTGAGAAAACTGCTGGTAAAACACCAATTGACTTAGACAAGATTAGAATGTGACCATCAGAGACAAGTTTCCAATTTATTTCATAGACAGTAGGTTTTTTTCTTCCTTTGCTTATTCTTTTTAAAGTGAGGCATCTGGTCTGGATTTGATCTCTGACTTAAAGGGAGAAGAGCAGTGAGTGATGTCCAGAATTGGGCAGCTGTGTTCATTTATCTTTTTCTGTAACTCTCCTCTAAGGTAAGATACGGAGCCAAGTCCCCACTGTGGCTGCATCCCTGAGCAGAGAGATCCCTCTCCAGGGATTTATGATGTCCTGGGCCCATCTGTTGGAGCCTTAGGTTTTTGAAGTTTGGAGATTTAGAGCTGGGTGTGCTGTGGGCATGGTGTTTTATTGGTCAGAATTTTCTTTTTATCTCGATGGTGAAATTTATACCAATGCAGCTTTGGTAACCACAGCGGGTGCCAAAGTGGGGAATTGGTTTGTGATTGGTTACTGCAACTTTGTATTCTTCTTTGCAACAACTTTAATTGACTTTTAATTACTTAAGTGTGATGTTTGTGTAACCTGTGACTTTAAAAGAAGGAAAAAGAAAAGCCTTGAGGGGACATTTTCTTGCTTCTAGTTACAGCTTCTTGGTGGCTCTTGAAAGGGATTTTTTTGTTGTTGTTTTTTGAGGTGAAGCCAACAGAGCAGGGGGTTTGTCGGAAGCACTGACCCTGGGAAGGAAGGTTTCCCAGCTTGTTTCTAGTCTGTGTGATGCTGCTTTATGTCCCAGCTTACAACACCTTCTGCACTTGAACCTCTGTGTTCTCAGAAAAGCGTTGGAACTTGTTCCCTCAGAGAAGTCAATGGACATTTTCCAGACAGCAGCAGGACCTTTAGGTGACATACATTGCTCTGTAACAGCTTAGGACACCCCAGCTAGATGTTATGCTTAATCCCTGTTTCTCAGCATTTTGCTGCTTTCCTGTTTCAAGTTCATAGCAAATTAAAATACTTCATTTGCAAGAGGAAATTTCCTTCCCTGTTGACAGAAAAGTATACCCCAGAAGTCTTGCTCTTTGGAATTATTTTCTTCAGTTCTTTTGCTTGCCAATTAATTATTTTTTTCTTAGCCTGATCCGTCCTTTGAATTTGTGTCAACCCACATCCAGTTTTTGCTACTGTAGTTTAAAACTGGAAGTTGCATATAATTAATCTTTGGTTTTGCTTATGAAATTGAAGCAGAGGAATGGAAGTAATAATTCTCTAACAAAATACCTGTTCACTCCAGGTATATTTTGTTCACTTATTTTATTGCAAACTGTGTTACAGGCACTACACACACTTATTAGTCACAGCACAGTCTCACCTTGGATAGATTATTACTGTTTAACTCACAATCAACACTGGTGAGTTTGCAATCTTCAGAAAGACTCATTTGCAAAAGTATGTATTGTAGGAGCCAATTTTGTAGGCAGATTTGGTTTTAAACGGTTTCTCTGGCTTATTTCAGTTTACAAGCTCATTGTCTGTAATAAACTAAAACAAAATGTGTTCAAATGCCACTTTAGATGCAGAAACTGTTCCATTGTCTGAACTTTCAGAGGCCTGGTCCTTAAAACTGTTTGGGATTTTTTTTAAACCCGTGGCTGGAGCACTAAACTTTTCCCCTCCCCCACAAGAGCCGTACAAACCCACTCGTCACAAATAACTTCTTTTTCTTTCTTCTTTGTCTTTCCTACAAATCTAATGACAGCCACATGCTCGTACCACCATGTTCCTGTATTTTTTTAAGATAACATTGGAGCTGTCATCAAAATAGAGCACTGAGATGGCATTGAGTTGTGTAGGAGCACAGCAGGGTTTCGGCACAGTCTCTGGGTTTATAAAGTGAACCTGGGGAATGAAAGCAGAGGCATGTTAAGATTTACTTTTCCCCTCTCCTCCCCCATGTCTTTCTTTCCTAGGCAACATTCTGTTTGTCCCATACCCTCACTCAGACATGTTTCCAACACCTGGCTTTGTGTACAAATATCTGGAGATGTCCCTGTGTGTGGAGGCTGACGCACCCGCCCAAGGCTGATCTAGTTGGAAATCTTTCAGTGAGGCAGGTTTTCATTAGAAAACTCCCATTTGGCAGAGCAGTCAGCATTCTGCAGTGGTACCAGTTACGATAAACCCTGTGGGATGTGTGGGCAAGGTTTTGTGAGCAATCCTCTGTCCCTGTGCCCAGCAGCACCAGGACCCAACTGGGTCCAAGGGCTCTGGGTCCCTCAGGCTCCCTGCGGTGGGACCTCCAAGGAGAGGGGAGAAAACCAAATAAAAGCAATCTTCCAGGAGAAAAACATGGAGCTATTTCACCCCTTGGAAACACAGATGCTTCTAGTTTCCCAAATGGTTTTTGCAGTGTTGTCCTTAGATGTGTACAGGATGTGGGATGCAGATGAGAAGGTGCCGTGAGGCTCCTCATGCCCTGCAGATGTGTGCAGGGGCCTTGGAGTCCAGCTGGGTAGGGGACAGTGTCCAGGTCACCTCTGGGTGCAGTGGGTTTTGGTGACACAGCTGGGCTGGGTGCCCAGCCAATGGTTCCCCTGAGCACAGGCACTGTGTCACAAGCTCGGGGCTCTCATCTGGACATCTCTGCACAATTTCATAAAATAAATGCCCAGCCCAGCTGCTTTGTGTGTGTCACTTTGGGATTCACTGACCCCTTCCTCAGCCTGCCCCCAAATCCACATAGAGTGGATCCTTACAGAGTTTTTCCAAGAGATGCTGATAGGAGGTCCAGCATCCTGCCCTTCCCTTCCCTTCCCATGCAGTGGCTCTAAATCTCCATTAGGACATCTATTATGGGACCCTTTCAAACTTGAGAGAGCATGTCCATGCTTGCAGCAAAGAAAGGGTAATTTCTAGCCAGCTATTAATTCAGGTCACTTGGCCAGACACATTGAGCAGATGCTGCAGGCATCTTACGAGCTAATGCAGGCCTTCCTTCTCTTGTGAGCTTGGAGATTCTTTCATGTATAAACTTCTTTCTGAATAGCACCCTGTAGTAGTGCACCTACCAGTGTCTGTACAATGGCATGGTTTGTAGCATTCATGTATGAATTCAAGGGGAAAGCACATTCTCCTTCACAGTAATATGCAGCGTAGCCCTCTGGAGCGATGATCCAGTCCTTGATTAAATGGTGGAGAAAGACAGAAATACTGTGCAGTGAAACAAAAAGCCAACCAGCACATAAACCTGTCCATTCATACATCCATGTACAGTTACAGTGGCCTGAGAAATAGAAATCTGGCACACTGGCCTTTTTTAGTGGTCTCTTACAGGCCTCTAAAGCAGCTGCTTTTCCTGGCACATTGCAGATGTGCCCACAGAGTAGCTGAACACCTGGATTTAGTTGTTTATCCATTCAGCAGTGCCCTGCTGGCTGTCCACAAGGGTCACTTCACTCAGCACTGCAATGCAATACAAGCTTTCAGAAAGGAAAGTGTTTTTAACCAGGTCTAAAAAACGGATAGATAAAAATGGAGAGCTGTGTGTGCCTTCAGCACGGCTAGAGAACACTCAGAACCACAGCTTCTCAAAAGGACTTAAGTGTTGAGTTTCCAGTCAGTCTCTTACTAAACATTTGCACACCCAACTAAGCAGAAGCACTTCTTAAGCAAGCTAAAGGCAATATACATTTTTTTTCCCTCAGGGATTATAAAAACTATCCAGCTATTGGCTTGACCTCACTATTGCAGCTGGATAAGTGATGTGCCAAGCTCACACCCCAGTCACACACAGCCCTTACCTGCCACCCCAGGTCCCTGAAGCTGACATAGAGCTCGTGCTTCTTGCAGGCCTGTCGCTGGTCACTGCTGCTGTTCTCTGCATGGGGACAATGGGGACAATGTGGCCGTGAGGTTGGGCTGCCCCAGCACCCACACCCTCAGCAGGGAGTGAGGCATCACTGCTCACTCGTTGCACTTGTGGCTTTTTTTAACCTTTTGAGCTTTAGTTATGATTGATGGCTGGGTTCAACACACATGAAACACCCTTCTGGATTTTTGTGCAAAGCCAGAAAAGGTCTGGAAAAAGAGCTTTTTTTTTTCTGACCTCGTCGTAGCAACACACTACTATGATTGCTCTGATTAGTCTACTACACAAAAGGAGAATCTATGGGAAACAGTGACAGGGAAAGGCACCCTTTACCTATTTTCTAAATTCCTATCTTTAGCTCACTGCTGACAGTTGCACCTGGTCTAGTTGTAAGGTGATGATCAGTCTAAGATTAGACTCAATGATCTTGGAGGTCGTTTCCAGCCTGAATGGTTCTAAGAAAATATGACTTCAACACTTCTTGTTGGAAGCTGTGTTTTCCTTTTCCTTCCACCTCCCACAAGCTCTCCTTCCATTCAGTGGGGCTCTCACAGAAACAGCTGGAATTTGCCACTGCCTCAGCACAGCAAGCCCTGCAGGGACTGTCACCAAGGGCCCGTTACTCTGAGGTATCACATAATTAAGCCACGTTTCTATTTCAAATGCCTGATGGAATTTTCTTCCATATTAGGAAGCAGAGCTTCCCCCCAGGATAGCTGTGGTTATCCTGAGAATGAATGGGTTTTCCTCTTCCATGCAAGACTTTTGGGACTAGTACACTATTTGGGGGCTAAACTTAAAATCATAGGCTCCAAAAATGGACAGCCTTTGCATTCAGATCCACTGAAACATCATTTTGATCACTTACTCATTGCTGTAATGTAATTACCTTGTATTTCAAAATGAGACTTTATTTCATGTGGGAGCAAAAGAGTTTTTCTGGTTAGCTGTTTTTTTTTTTAATTTGGATTAAGAAATCCCTCCATTTAACATTGCGTCAAGGAAACAATCTTTGTCTAATTTTTTCAAAATAATCCCTAATCCCACATAGTTTCAAACTAGCAACTGAACACTCGTGGTGGACCAGAGAGACAAAAATAACCGATGTGGGAGAAACTGTTCCTACTTTATCCCCCAAGCAGAGACACAGACCCGAGAGCCCGTGCTGTACCTGCGATGTTTGACACCCGGAAAGCTTCCTGGTTCTTTGGGGTTTTGGATCTGTTCTGGCTCCTTTGCTTCCCTCCCGTGGAGCGGATGCTGCGGAGATGGACCTCGGTGGCTTTGAAGAAGGCGACAGTGAAGGGCTGCTTGTTCTGAGGGCCGTGCCTTCCAATGAGACCCGCCAGCTTGGGATTGATGCTTTGCCCTTGAAACGGAACAGACTGGTAAGAGGGAGTGCAGCAGCTTTTCCAGCAGACACAGTAAAGATTCTGGTGGCTCACAGTGGTTCCTGGGCATGGCTTTATGCATTGATCCACCAAGACTTAATTGGCAAAGCTACTTCTGACAAGAGCAGCTCAGCACAGCTAAACTTCATTTTATATCTGCGTGTAAAAGTTACATAAAATAGCCCTACATATAATTATTTTACCCTAAATCCGCTTAGCATTAACTTTTCCTGCATTCTTTAGAGGGGTTTCTTTAAGTTCACCAACCTATAATTTGAAGTGATCCTATAAAAGAAACCATAAAACTCGGCCCATAGGAACACTAAATTCCCACTGGAGGGTTATTAACTTAAAATAAAAATGCCTTGTATGAAATGCTGACAGGGTTCCAGATATACCTTAGCTGAAAAAAACAAATGTTTAGAGATATTTTGCTTATTGCTACATCTTGGCACTACCATACTCCATAACTTTGTTGCAAAACTGTTGATTACTGTCCATCCTTCACCTTGGGCTTTAAAGTAATTTGATTTTTGGTAAAAGATAATTAGGTGGTTTCTCTGTAGAATTAAATCAGTTATTTACAAAAAACGCAAGAAGAAGGTGGCGCTGGGAAATTTAATATTTCTCCCTGTTGCCATCCAATGTCTGGATGCTGCTGTGAAATGCAGGGGTGATATCTAGGATTGTTCTGTTTCAAACTACTGTGTGCTGCTGCTAAGTCCAAGTTATGTTAATGGCTTTTGTGATCCTTTGCTAAGGACAGAGCTGGGCCTTGTCAGCCACAAGTCAAATGTGCCAAAGGACAGCTGACACTTTCCTGGAGAAGCCCTGAAAGGCAGCCTGGCTGGGAAGAGCAGGAAAGGGGCTCTTAGTCCACTGCAAAAATATCCTTACCCTACTAATTTCTGACTCCTGTCAGAAATTTCTGACTCCTGTGTGAAAAGAAGCTGGTAACCTGAAGTATTTCTAGGTGATATTCTATAACTGCTGTTTTAAAGACCAGTGAAGTAAATGTCAAGGTTTATACATTATTGGCTTTATGGAATTGTTTCCATCCTTGCTCCAGACCCAGAAAAAGGGGGATCTGGTCAAAGTTCAGGGCCAAGAACGGACTGGCCTTGACTGCAGCCCAGTTTCTGATTTTCTAAAAGCATGAGCAAGTCCCAAGATCAATAGATGGGATTTGTGGAGAGGACTGGATGGAGAGGTGGGATTAGGAGGAGAGATTAGTGGGAGCCTGGCAGCAGGAAAACTGCCCAGGCCTCACAAGCAAGATACAGCAGAACTTCCCTGAGGACAGGGCAGCAGGAAAGCTTGGGGGAAAAGAGCAAATGTAGAAACTCAGGGCCATAGATTTATGTGTGGACACACATGAACAACTCTTTAACCTTCAGCTTCTTTCTGGAAACTTGTCCAAACAGTTTTCATTTTAAATATTTGAGGCTGAGCCCACAAAGTACTTAAGCAAGCAGCCAATGCTAAATATATAAGTAGTTCCACTTGTGCTCAGGCTTTGCCAGATCAGAGCTTTATTTCCTGCAAACATGCTCACCTGCAGGAGTTGGAGCTCACTGGAGCTGCTCCTTCAGATAAGCCTTTTTGCTTCCCAAAGCTGTTTAAACTAGCCTACAGCTGTGGCTTTTCCAGTGTAAACCATTTTACCAAGTCTCTGAGGAGGGCAGGGGACACAACTTCATCCTGATGTTTAATGGATTTGCATCAGAGCAGCAATAAATAGCATTTGACCAGTAAAATACCAGTATAACACCAGTGTCATGTTCAAGACTGGTGTGGTGGCAGTGTTGCCTTAGGGGAAAAAAAGGCATGTAATGCTCTGTATGTGAAGCAGCACATTTCTTTTTAATTAAGATGGGGAAAATGCACTTTCTAACTTTCGTACTCGTCTGGAAAGCAAAGTTTAACAAAAGAATGTGTGTGTAGTCACCATCAGATAATAAACTTCTACCACAAGAGCTAAAGCTGTGCTCTTGAACCAGAGGGCATGGCTTCTTCTGCTCTTCTGAAGATTTTTTTTTTAATACTGTCAAAAATGAGATCTTAAGCATCAAACCATGTAGACCCAACCCATGTGCTGCTGCTGAGCAAGGCATGGCAGGAGCTGGGCTTGAAGGCTACTGAGCCTTCCAGCATTTCTTCTGTTGGAGCTGATCCCCACTCTCAGGAAGAAACAAATATTCTTTGATTCTACCCTAATTATACATGTTGATAGACTTATTTGGCAAGATTGTAAAGAAATACAAAGATCAGCTCAATTAGCTTATTTTGTATCATTTCATCTGGACAGTGTTTGTGATGCCAAATTTTTTTTAAAAAGACTGTATTTGTTTCATGATTACAGATCTCTAGATGCAACAACAAAGAAAAGATACAAAGAAAAGTTTGGTTTGGTTTTGGTTTGTTTTTCTAGTTCACTTAAAGCCTTGGGGATTGCCCAAGCATATAGTGTTGCATCAAAATCCTGCTGTATTTGCAGCATATGATTTTCATATGAAGTCCAGGTGTAAAAGCAGCTTTCTTGTTAGTGGACACAGTTGGTCTAAATCCAAGAATAAAACTTCAGGAGCAGGGAAGGACATGTCCTTGCCATTCAAAATAGATTGAAAAATTTACGTGTCTGGTGGGGAAATGTGAGTGCAAAGGTGTGCTGCCAGGGAAATTGCAGAAGACAAGCAGAAAATCAGGTCCCATATCTCTGTATTTACTTGCTGAACAGTGCAGTTGGCTTTTCTAACTTTTAATGACAGGCTGATTAAAATATTTTGTAAATCTATTTCAAGAAAGCAGCAAGTTATTTTGCAAAGGGGTGAAATCATATACAAACTCAGATTTCTCAGGGATGCAAAACGAAATTGCACTCCTAAGTTTCATTGAGGAGAATAACAGATGAGAATGCACTTATCACTTAACCTGGGAATGCCTGTGTTTGAAAGCTCTCTCTGTGCTAGATCTGGTTTTAGGGTTATAAGGGTTCACCTCTAATTGCTCCAGCAGAGCAGACAGAGTTACTGTAAGTGTGTGCAAAGCTGCAGCATTTCCCTGGATGCAGGATCCTGGAAAGTCTCCACTGAAACCTTTAACACATTTATAAATCAACTGCCTTCCTCCTTAATGCTGAAAAACGGGATTGACTTTTGCTGTAAAATCACAAGGTGAGGATGGGGGAGGACAGAGAGATAAGATTTTATCAGTAGAAGAGTAGGAGTGTGAGACTGTAGTATCCACAGTGCTTAGAGACACACAGTCTACTTCCAGCTATCACTTTTCTGTGGATTCTAGGCTGGGTCTTGGTGGTTTTTCTATATTTGAACCACTTGATTGAATGAATGTGCCATGATCATGGACACAACTGATACATATATATACTCTCAGATATTTCATTCAGGAGGCCAACTGGAAAGTAAAGGACAAGTGTTTGAAAAGTAGTTAAACTTCACCATTTTAACTTTAAGAGTTAAGATTAACTTAACCTGTAAATCAGGTTAAATTTGAACCTTTATATAAAGATGTCTGAGGTGGGGACTTTAAACTTCTATGGGGAAGCTCATTCTTTGTATGTGTTTTTGGGTTTCTGCATCCAGTGGTCACTCAGAAAGGGCAGGTTAAAACAAACCCTGTGCACCTCTGTGTAAGTCTCACATGAGTTAAATCACCCTTTCAAGGAAATGACTCTCTGTAGGTTACCTGTTTCCAAACTGCTTTGCACAGCCTTTAAGCAAAATGCTCCTTACTGGAAACATGCAGAGTGTTGCATAAAAACCAAGAGCAAGTAATATCATAGATGCATATCTGAAGAATGAAAGTATGCCCTTAGATAACTAAATACAGAGTATTTATAGTATTTTGAGCTGGCTTTTGCTTAACCACTCCTGTGGGGCAGCCAGGCAGTTCTAGATGGTCCCAGGTCCTGGGAACCCCCAGAAGATCCAGGATACTTGCACATGTCTCCAAGTGAGCATAGGAATCTTAATTTTAAGACAAAGCAGCACGACTTTTTAGTTTAGATCTGATTAGGAAAGTTCCCCATCTGATTCTAAACACATCCTTTCTGGATGTGTTTCAGAGCCAGGTCTTCCCACTCATTCCCAAACCTCACAGATTTGTACCATACACTGCAGACCTCGGAGTCCAGACCAGGCATGACTTTACCAGTAAGTTCTGCTGCCACAAAGGAAATTAAAACAGTTCCTAGCTGCCTTCTGAATTTGAAAGGCTGCCTTTGCCAATTGACAGCAGCTTTCTAAATCCTTCAGTTGTGTATTTTTGCACATAGCAAAGTTCATTCCTCTCTCATTGACTGGACTGCAGTACCTGCAAATTAGCAGCATATTTACACCTTGATGGGGATGTGTACACAACTAATACTGGAACCACTGCAGGCAGGTCACCAGTCTGTCACATCATCTGAGGACATCCTTAACCTCAAATATGTCTATGGGCTATTTTTTTAAATTATTTCCACCTTGGGCAAATTCAGGAAAAACATGCTTATGAAAGGAAAAGGAAAGAGTGATGAATGCTTAGGGCTTCCCCTGCCTGGGAATCATGTACCTGGAACAGAGACTCACTGATTGCATTTGGTATCTGACACTCACCATCAATGCCTTCCACAGAGAGCTGCAGGCCAAGATTGTGTTGAGGATTCACCACCCAGTGATTGCTGGTTGCAGTAATGTCAAACACCAGCCACCCTTCTTCTGCAGCCCAGATCGTCCGAGAGTCGAGCAGGAACAAATCTGAATCCCTGGAAAAAAAAGAAGCATAATTCTCATTTACCCAGGTTTTCCACTGGAGTCTCTATCTGCACCCTTGTACATGCCTGAGCCACACACTGGGTCATCATTTCAGAGATAAATGGAGCTAGGCTGGCATGTTTTCCCCTCTAATCACCCTCAGATGAAGCTTTTCTCTTCAAAAAGAGAGGATGTAACTTTGCTGTTGCAGTTAACCTTAGAGCTGCTGAGGCAACCTCAGAAAAAAGGCTTGCCAGGCACAGATCTGCAAAATTATTGTTTGCATATGCAAACCTAGTAATTGGGCAGACAATGCTGCTCATTAGCCTTTCCACACATAATTTCCTGAGTTTTATGCATAATTGCAGCATTGGTGCAAGCCAGCTGGAACACTGGTGCATTTATTAACATATGTAATAGCTTTTTTAATTTGTTCATCTGAGGTTACAGATAGCTGATTGAGGCAATCACCCTCTGTGCAATCACAGATCTGAACTACTGTGGGTTACAATTTTCTTTCAAATCATTGTTTGATTTTTTTAAGGCCACTGCTGAGTTACTCTAGCTGAAGGACTACCATCAAAAAATGGAAAAGATACAAAATAGAGAGGATTCTGTAGTTTTGAAAAGGGCGAAGTTATTATGGATTTACAAAACGTTTTCTGGCAAATTTCTGAGAAATGGAAATTTGAAAAAACACAGGTTCTGTAAAGGAAGCAATCTTCTCTTATCAGAAACTAAGAGAGAAAACTTAGATGGAAAGAATTGATAGTTGTGCAGTTCCTTCATAAAAAAGACTTTACAGGAAGAACAAAGACACCCGGTGGAAGTGTCTAGACAAGCCCCATAAGAGCTGCTTTTGTACCTACAGTGCACAAACATGATAACTTGTTAAAGTGTAATTATATCCTTTTGAATGAAGAACTATCCTTGGAAAACCCTTTAATCATGTCCTCAAAGCTTAAAGAAAGCCTTGTGAATTTTGTCATTATGGATTTGCCAGTGCAAATACATATATTGAGCTTAGTTTACACAGCACCTCTTCTCTGCACGAAATATCAAGTGATCAGAAACAAATATGAGAAGTGCTTTGGCATAAAGGCATTTGAGTCATAGCATTTAGTGATTCTTTTCCCTGTGAAATACCAAGAAATGAGAGGCTTTTGTCGCACACAAAACAGAAATGGAGGCGTTTTTGCAATGCTTTTACTATCTAGCTTTCCTTTTAACCTTTGTGGGACAGAGTATGTGAGAGATGATGGGTCTCCTCCATGAGCTAATGGATTTTACTGCCCCTGTGACTCTGTGCTGGCTCACATGAAATTAAACTTCTGAAATTAGTCCCTGCAGAGCACGTGAGCACATCACCCAGGGTGTGTAAGAGGAGGATTCTGTGTTTCCTCCCCAAAGCAGGATCTCTTTGGATACCACATGGTGAATATCCAGATCCAGCTGGTGTTGCTGAGGGTGCAACTACTCCTTTCTTTTAAGCAAAGTTTTGGGTTGTGGAAGGAGCTCTACATCAGAATGGCACTTGCTGCAACACTTCCTTGCTAATGCAGAGGGGATCCTATGGGGAGTATTTCAGCAGATGTTTGAGCAGCCAGGGTGGGGGGCTCAGGAAGGGGCTGTGGGTGCAGTGATGGAGGGGCTCAATCCAGGTGTTGGGAGCTGCTCTCCAGAGCTGTCAGCTTTATTGAGTCCACCTAGGAAAACTGAAGTTAAAGAGTACAGGTAACCCCCTCTCTCCACAGACACGTTAGTTACAGAAATGTAAGATGCTTGAACTCCAACCAGGGGACAAATGTCCTGGGGTTTCATCCCCACCCAGGAGCAGTGGCCCTGTTCCCACAGCACGTGTGACAGCCATGTGGACACCTCCCACTCTTCCCTGTTTACACTCTGAACAAAACACATCCCCGAGGAGCCAGGGACGAGGGAGTAGCACAGATTGGCCCGTTCCACTGGCTGAGGCCAAGTTTCCAGAAGTAAAGGGTTTTTATGTTCACAAACTGCATTATTTAAGCATGGCCCCTGACTGGAAGTCATGATTCACACAAGGTTTAGTTAATAGGGACTTGGCTTGCTTGGTTTTTTCCCCCTTGTAGTTTGCAGGTTGGTGATACTAGCAATAATGATAATTTTTGTTTTTAGCTACTGCTCAAATGCAGTGTTATTACTCAGAAAAACCAGCCTTTAAGCTTCCCATGCTGACATGATGCAATCGAGGTAACCAGACAACATGAGGCACCAAGTACCACGGTGAGTCAGTCTGGGAAATTGTATAATGCATTTGTTTTCCTGTAGTTACAGCAATGTGCAAACAATAGGCCTGGAGGGGAAGCCCGAAGTGACAGAGATCAAAGGGACCCACTAAAGGGAAGTGTCCTTCCCACACACACTTGGAACATTTGGACCCCAAAAAAGCCCCATGTCAGATGCTCTTTGGAGAAGTTCAAGCAGTCCTGGATTAGCACTTTCCACTCTGGCCCACCAGCAGCAGTCAGGAATGGGATGCAAAACCTGACTGGTGTTGCAAGCAAAGGCTCCTGAAATTGTGGCTCCTGTTCTGACAAAAAGAAACCTCTTGTTCCTTTAAAAGAACAACCTCCCTTTAGGTGGAATGCCCTGGTCTCCAAAGACAGGACAAACAGCATTAAATCACCAGCTAATAGACAGGAAGCCCTTGAGATACCATTGTTGGACAAGACATAGTAAACACAGCAAAGAAACGTTATTTTGCTTAGACTTAAACAATATTTGTTCTGAGGGCTCCCATCTAATGGTTTGTCATAGGAGATAATGCTGGTTAAGTCTAAGTAATGTGGCTGGTTTGGGTTTTAGCTTTGAGATAAAGATCTGAGCACAAAGAGAAAAGGTTTCTAGTGCACATCTCACTCCTGTACCTTACCAACTGTACTCACCAAGTGTCCTTGGAGCAATGTGATTAATGGCTCTGCAACAAGAAGGCAGAAAAGCCCTTTGGTTCCTTGGCCCTGTGTTCAGACCCCTCATTTAAGAACTTCAGTGCACGTAAGAAACTGTACCAAGCCTTTTACCACAGCAAGAGGTAAGGAAGGCACATGATCCTCTTTTTACAGAAAATTAAGCTGGGACATGGTAATGTTAATGTCTAGATTAGAGTTACACAAATTATGAAGTCTGGATCCAGACCACAAGTATGTTTTCTTGAGACCACATCAAAATGGCTCAGCTTTCAAAGTACTGACATCAGCGGGAGTGTCAGAGCTTTTAGCAATGATAAAACACGGGGTTCTCAGCTCACTTTTCTCAAGTATCAGGCTGTCAATGGAGCCTGAGATGAGGACAGGAGGTTGGCACTTGTCTACTGATGGCTTTGGTGGTGTCTGGCACTGGATGCCAGAAAGGAGAGTCATCTCCCATTAGAAAGTACTCCCAAAAATTTGTCTACAGGTCATATAAGTGCTGTGTGGTCTGTGAAACTTCCTTAGTGAACTTGTTTTCTATACTCGAGGGTGAGTAACAAGCTTTGCAAAGTGAGGGTGGCTGGGCAGGATGCATGTGAGATCGTGTCTGGAAAGCAGCTGGAGCTACAGAGGCGGAAGGGCTGGAGCTGCCAAAGGGCTGTGGAGGGCTGGTGGCAGCAGTGTGGTAAGAAAAGGGATCACAGGTGTTCACTGGAAGAAATGAGGATTGTGGGGATGAGTGGAGAAATAAGAGAAGACAAAATACAGAAAGGGCAAGGAAGACTATCCTGAAAGGAAAAGGTAAGGAAGGGAGTTACCGTGTTGCAACACAGGAAGAGAAAGGATTAACCACTGTGAGGCTTTATGAAAATAGTATGTATGAGCTCTCTGCATTTTGCTGGGGTACTTCTTCAGTTTCTAGGATGCAGTTTGGTTTGAAGCCTTAAAACACTAGAAATGTATCCAAAAATGAGAAGTGCAGCATCTCCCCAATCACCTGCCTTGATGAGTTCAGACAGGAGGAGAACATGGATTAGCAGGAGAGACTCAGTGAAAACATGAGAGTTGGCAATTCTGCAATAGCAGGAGAACAGGAGATGAAACTGCATTTATAGACTATAGTGCTGTAAGGTCTCCACTGCTCTAGGACAGTTCTCTTGCCAAACAGTCCCTGCTTTGGCATCTGTTTTCTTCACTCACTTTCCCCATCCCCCTCATCAGCCCTGTTATTTCAAGCTGCTGGTTGACAAGTGGTAGTAAACACTAATGAGCACTTCCAAGTGGGATAAAAATAAATGGGAAGAAGGACAGGCAACAGCAGCAAAGGCGACTGTTGGCAATTTTCATTACACTGCAAGACAAGGTGATTTCTGTGATGTGCCAGCACTCTGGGTTGGGAGCAGCCTTGGAGTCCTGGCTCACCTGGCCATGTCCTGGCAGTAGCCAGCCCAGGGCCACTGCCACCAGATCCTGCAGTTCCCTGCCTGTGTCAGGCAATCCACCAGCCCAAAGGCACACAGAGGCTGCCCAGCAGCTGTGCTGCTCTGATCCCTACCTGCTGGTTTGAGAAATTACAGATCTAACAGTGTTTTAAACAATAACCACTCAGTGACACCTTGCAACAGCTTTACAAATATGGGTCAACCCTCCTGCTTCCGTTTCAAAGTGGGAAACACCTGAAGCATGCTTATGTTGAATGTCTTATTGATTTGGCATGTTAACCACAGTCTCTAAATCCAGGAGCATAATCCCGTCCTCTTGACTGATGTTCTAATCCTGGAAGGGCTGTTTGGGTCACAGGCATGGTGCAAGTTTTCTAACAGGCAGGCCAAGGTCAGAGTTGGCATGGGGGGCCAGGGACAATTCATGTCCAGGTCTGAGCAGGTGGAGGGAGGAGAAGCAGAAAGGGCATCCTGGGAGGGCTAGAAGACATCTGTTTGGATTAAAAACCTGCAGTATCCAGATTCCAGTTTGCTTGGTGTCATTGCTTAAAGTCAGCTGCAGCTGTCCAAAGACAAGCATAGGAAAATATTTTTCAGACTTTCCTACTTTGAGAGGGCCCCAGGATCTCCCTGGGCCTCTCCCTGGCACGTTTGCTACACCCTCTGTACACAGACCTGATGCAGCCCTCCTCCCACACCTTCCCTTCCCAATGCCTTGGATCCCCTGCTTATCCTTCCCTCTCCCTCCCCACTGATAAAAACCCTCCCCATGGCCTGGGGGCTCCATGGGGTGAAGGGATGTTCACAGCAGGAATACATTTTGCTGGAGATAGTTTCCAAGGACTGGTCTGAAAACTGGCTGTACCAGTAGTGAAAGAGATCTGTGTAAATTTTGTTGAATCTAGAGCAAAATTAAATTCACTATAAAACTCCAGCAAATTCTTAATCCTGTTTTGTGTGTTTCTAGTAGCCGTGTTGCCTTTCCTACACAGTGTTTGAGAAGGGTAAGATCTAGTCTCAAAGACTGATTAAAAGTGGCAATGGGAGTTTGTTACTGAGATGCAACACATTTCCTAAACATGAAGCCTCTTGTAAAAACAGTGCTGAGAGAAATGAGGTTATACACATATCTCTGACACTTTATATACAGCTGTTTTCGTTCAGCATTGAATTGCTGTTCATTAGTGCATCACTTAGCTGAGCAAGAACCCACTGGGGTATGCAAAATGCCTCCTGCAGCTACTCAAGTGCCTGTGAAGAGTTGTGCCTTGCTAAGCAAGTTCAAGATTTGTCAGAGGTTTTGCAGGCTGCAGTGGCTTTTAGGAATGGTCTGAAGGAGACAACTACATGTTCTGGGAGAGCTACAGGATTTCTGTGCTGAAGTTCCTTTGCTACTTGCTGAGAGATGAACACAATTACCAACTGACTTGCAGATCAGTCACCAAAAAAAATAATCAAAGCTGTTGTCTGTACCTTTCTAGATGCTGTTGCAGATACTGCCATGGTGCTGGGGAACGTCTTTAAAACACACTGTACTCTCCTGTGCTGCACCATCTCTAGAATGGTCACACTGGTACTTAAAAAGGCTCCAAAAAACCAGACACATCTGTTTCATGGGTTGGGTGGGCCTGAGCCTTTCTTAGTTACTAGAATTACACATTTCAACCCACAACGTGGAAACAGACTGCAATGAACGGGAGAAAGGGTCTGGAGAGGGGCTCAGGTTTGATCTGGGTGCAGCAGTGGAGGAGTTAGAAGCACAGGCTAAAACTTTCCAGCTGCAAGTCAAACCCAGGAATGCGCCATGTGAGATCTGATTTTTCTGTAGGGCTGGTAACATGAGCATTCAAATCATTCACTGCCTTTGAAGCCTGTGAAATCCATAATGGCCACAAAGTGAACATGTAACAACTACATTTCAATTACCAAAGGCTGGTCAAGTACCTGGTTTTATTCTCTCCAGTAACAAAACTCCCATCGACTTCAAAGGGGTTGGGATACATTCTGCAGTGGGATTGCTGGGTCCAATGAAATAGGAGATGCAACTCTGGGATGAGGTATTTCAGCTTCTGAACATGCAGACAGAAGGGCAGAATTGAGCTCTGATGTTGAGGGCAGCTATACAGTTTGCACTTTATCTGCAGCTTCAGTTTAATAAATTGAGGGTGATACCCTTACTGACAATCTGTCCCAGAACTGTGTGGGTATTTTTTGAAAATTTTGTAATAGGAGTTACATATCCAGCCTCCTTAGCTGCTGTTAGAAATCCTATTGCATACCTATGGCTCTCCTGCATTTAAATGCCTTTGAAATTCTTGCTTTGGCCATTGCTTACAGCAGTGGAGACTCTGAGATTAATGGATATTTCTTTTGCAAAGCAGTTCACAAACTATTTAATGCTTTGAGTGTAAAAGTACCAAAGTTTCTTTTTCTTAGACTCATACCCATAAGCTTTATTTTGACATGTCCCCCAACTTAGATGCTCAAGATAAATGACCTTCAACACCTTGTAACAAGCCTTGTGCCTTGTGATGTGTTCTCTCTAACATTGGGATCTGCTTTGTTTGCCCTCCTTCTCCAGAAGGGAGGAGGTGGAGGTTGGAGCAGCTCCCCCATGGCCACCTTCAGCTGTCACTTAGAAGGATTTGTGACCACAAACTGGGACTTGGTGTGCTGCTGCTCAGCACCTTTCTCAAGGCAGTCCTGGCTTTGTAAAACACTTTCCCAGGCTTTTGGGTGAGAGCACCATGAAGACCAAACGGAAGTTGGCCATGAGTCACTGGACTTTGAGCTCTGCACACAAAGCTCTGAGACGTGTTATATTAGTCAAAACATCAACCATTTTCACAGTGTTTATGATATTGGGAACATTTTTGTTCATGAATGTACTTGTTTGCCTAAAGTGAATAACTGATGCTCTGTGCCTAAAGAATGCTGTACATGCCTTTTTATGAAGGAAATGTTGCCAGTTTGAAGAGATTGCCTTGCAATGAATTCGTGGATTTGGAGAGGGCAGAAAGAATATTTATTTATCCTGGTTTCCTGCAAACACCTGTAATAATATCTTCAGTGTGACAGAGATATAATTTCTGTTAGTCTAAGTCTGAGTGGCACCTCATGCCCTGCAAAGGGCAGGGCTGGGCTCTCATTTTTCCTGCCAGGGTTGTTAAGTGTCTGTCTGTCACAAATGAGCAGGTGGATGGGGCAGAGCTTCTACCCTTCAAACGTTGGTACCATTGAGGATTTCAGGAATAGTCTGCTGGGGATACAGCTGTTAGTCTGGAAAGACCTATGCCTGTGTGTTTCACTGACAACAAACTGCAGGCAAGATGTTGCTGGTTAAATACCTGTCTGAACTTGTAAAGTCATTAACTATTGAACTGCTCATACGGATGGTTTGCACAATCACACTCCAAATTGGAGGCTCATCTGTGGTTTAACTGAACTTCCAGCCTTTGGAGTATCCTGTGGTCTCTTCACACTCAAAGGAAAGTATCTCTAGTCAGCTCAGCTTGGCCTTCCCTGGCTCTGTGGCTCTGGAATTGTGTGTGGCTCTCTGCTGTGTGAGATGATGCTGAGCTGCCTCTGGGGAGCCTGGCAGGAGCTGCTGTGCCTGGGGGCACTGCAACAGGAGCACCACAAGCTTGGAGAATCCCACCTTTCACATCTCAAAAGGCAATTCCAGCAATCTCCTGGGAGATCTCACTGCTCTTGTGTCATCACAAGTGCACAGGGAGAAGGAAACCCGTTTGGTTTTCTGCTGGCCATTGTACCTGCCATGCTCCAGGGAGAGGGATCCACAAATCCAAAGGCGAGCAAAGGTTTCCCTGCCTGCGTGGGGGGGAGGGTTTGGCTTTGTTTTGCTCTTGTTGCTAACAACCTCAGATGGGTCTGACTTTCCAGCCGGCTCGGGATGAGACAAACAGCCAAGGAAGCATCAAAGTGAATGGGTGTTTTTTGATCAACACTGGAGAGAGTTTGTTTTCTTTCTCCACTTGCCCAATGACACACTCACTTGGATGACTGGTCTGTGACAGAGCCGGGTGGAAAATGTCAGTGGAAAAATGCAGAAAAAGAGCAAATATTTTTACAAATGTTAGTGACAATATTTTTACCTTTGGTCAATCCAAACCAACAGGGATATTTTTTCAGGACATACTGTTCAAAACTCACCATAGCCTGTGCCAAAATGTATGCAAAAGGGGAATATGCACGAACACTCATTAAAAATAGTGTTCCTGTGGTGAATATGATGCAGTAAAATTGCATCTCATCTTGTGGCTGGAACATCTGTATAATTAGCAAGATTCCTCACCTCTTCCAGCCAGTGGTTCATGTATATGCCTGGCCTTTGCAGACTATTTTTTTCCTTTAGGAACAAAAATTTTTGGAGGAGATAGTTTGCAGAAATTCTTGCTGCTCCACACAAGTGTCCCCAGTGGTACCTTGCCATCCTCCCTAAACAGAGTTGTAACAAACCTGGGATGTATAAAAGCAAGATACTAAATCCCAACTGTCAGTAAAATTTCTGGTGGGCACCAACCTCACTCATGAGGATCTGAAGGAAAACTTCCCTGGCATCTGATGAGGAAGGTCATTTACTCCAAGAACAGGTTTCTGGCAATTCTCTAGTGCTCTGGCACTGGTTAGTGCCTTCTCCTCTGCCAACACACCCATTGTTTGAGCTCTTCCCAAGAGTGCAAAGTCATCCCTGCAGGGTTGTATCTAAATAATCTACTCTAGAAATACAGCACAGGGAAGATTCTGCCTCTGAGAAACTAAACTAAACTGAAGTGCTGTGAGTAAGCAGAGCATCTAATGGTTCCTGTGCACAATTATGGCTTGTTGTCTTCTCCTGTAAGGAAAACCTGGATAAAATGTATAGTTTGAATTATTGTTTTTTGATAAATGTAGATTAATTTTAGCATAGCACTCGAAGTCTGCAAATAATTGTGTCATTAGAAATGCCAGGAGGACTGTGAATTTTAAGCTATAAAATTAGAATTTCAGATGTGAAAGAAACACACCAGTGGTTAAATATTTTTACCATACAGCAAAGCCTGCAGAAATTCCCACCATTTAAAAACATCTATAAGGTTTCTCATTGTATTTCAATTTTTTCTGCATTTTTATTAGCTCTTATGAAGCTATAAAGCCAGAGTCCTGATTACACATTTTTTCTCACCCTTTTGGACTTTCCCCTTTTTAAATCCCTAATGTTTCTCTTTTCATAAACCTAAATTAGAACTGTAGTATTATTAACCCATATTTAGTAGTCCTAAAGAATAACTTCTGACTAGAATGTGACTGTAAATAATTTTCCTGTAAATAAATGGAATCTCACTTTTGGTAGGATCTGTATATAAAAGAAATATGTGCAAATGAAACTAAGTGCCTTTGATAAATGGTTTGGGATTGCTGATTAATTGGAACTAAAAACAGATGAGAAAATTGAACATATGTTCTTATTCAAGTTCTCTGGAGGATTTGTCAGGGAGCTTGGCATGCATTAATAATTGCTTGGAATGGATTTAATAGCTCATCTTGTAGCTTTGCACATGCAAAACAGTCAATATAAAAAGCATGGTGTCATCTGTCTTTATTAATTAAGGATCTCGAATGCCTTTGATAATAAAGGCTAGTAATTAAGCTACAATTTGAAAGGAAGCATTTGGTTTTGCCACCTCAGAATCCATAAGCAGCAGGAGGAAGGGGGGAGTACTTCCAGAAATGTTGAAATACTCTGTGTTTCTGATGTTTCCCTGCACTAACACACAGCCAGGCCTGTTGGCTCCTCAGCTACCGAGTGCTCCCAAGGACAAGAGTGTTGCAGATGCTCCTTGGGGCACTTGGGGGCTCACAGGGACCTCTCCCCATGTCACCACACGTGGCAGCTGAGTGCTGAGATTTCACTGCACAACCCTGACGCCAAACCCAGGCACTTTCGTTGATGGAACCAATATTCCTAAAAGTATGGGACGTAACTCCCTGAGGGGAGTTATGTGCTGTGCTTGGGCTTTCCTTGGGGTGTCCCTGGGGGTCACTCACCTTCCCGGGTGCTCCTGGAGGACCTGGTAGACACTAATCTGGAAGGTTTCGTTATCGAAGCGCTCGCGGATGTAATCCTTGTATATCCTGAACTCGGCAGCCGTCACCGCTTCCCCCTCTGGGATTCTGGAGAGATCAAACCTGAACTCTCGGTAGTGGCAGCGCTGATGGTGAAACTCTCTGTCATGCTCCACTGAAACAGAAAAACAGCCCATTAGCCACCTGCTTTGTTCCCTTTCCCCTCGCCATCAAACACGCTTGTGAGTTGCCACAACAGAAAAGGGCAAGAATATCTGATTGCAGCATCTCATGCTGTCGCTCGGTTCATTAAAGCACGTAGGAAATACATGACTTTATCTGGGCTATTATAAGCATATATGTGTTTATCAGAATCCCTTTGAAACAGTTTTACAGCTGGCTGGTACAGGGTGTGGGAGACTGTTGTGTTTTAATGATTTCTGGCAGCTTTGTGCTTGACAAGTGACTCTGGACATTTGCCACCGATAACGACCGAGCTGCTGTGGGAAGGAGCTGAAAGAAACAGATGGGGCTTTTCAGGAGTGCTGGTTCTTGGCCTGGCTCTGCTCCTGAAAATTACACACACACACACGCATACCCACACACATACATACACAAATTCCAGTCCTTGAAGCTTTTCATGCCAGTGACCCACATTTGGTGCCAGCTGAATTCATCACAAGCTCGTGGCTCCGCTCCGAAGGGTCAAAGCTTTCATTTGAAAGGATCTTTAATGCTGAAGGCTGTGAGGCAAATGTTCAAAGTGAGGAGCTTCCTGCGCCTCCCAACCATGACTGTGAAATAACAAGTGCCAGAGTCCTTCCAGGACAGCGTTGGGATGGTGTGTTATCCCTCTGAGTGACAGGTCTGCCTGTCTCCTGATGGACAGCTGATGGTCTCGTGCTTGTGGATATGGAAGCAGGAGATCAGTGTTGAGGGGGAAACAAAGACTTTAAGACAGTCCTCCAGCAAGGGGGAGGTGAGGTGTCAGTGCCCCAGCCCGACACATGACGCAAACCACCCTTCTTGGAACAAATTCCAAATTAAATAGACAAGTTGGACAAAGGAAAAGGGGGAAACGGAGGTATAAGGGGATGAACTGACTCGCCCAAGGTCACACTGCATGACATTTTAAGAGCTGAGGTTTGAACCAGGGGCTTCCTATATGTCCCAGTCCTGTCGTCTGTCCACTTGACCTCTCTGCAGCTTGACTGCACAATTCAAGTAGTTAGCTCTGAGATTTCCTTGGCAAAGAATGTGTGTCTTTCTGCAGGCCTGATTCTCTTCTGGCAGCAGTAAATCCATTGTGTAAATCCATTGACTTAAAGGGAATTACTCCTGCAAAAGAGGAGTTTCAAGCCCGAGTCTGGAAAAGCGCTATTTAAATTTACAGCGAGGGTCTCCCCTGTGGCAGGGACAGAATGTGGGGAGGCTCTGGGAACCAGGCTGTGTCCAGGCATGGAGCAGGTTCAGCTCTGCTTTACTGGCCAAGATTCAGCTGCTGGCCATGGACTCTTTCTCCTCTCATATCCCTTCTGTGAGGAGTCCAGGGCTCACAGTTTGCCACTGTGTGATTGCTGTTCAGGGAAATACTTCAGAGCTCTTACTCATAGCTGGGATTCATCTTAGAGGAGTTTTTTAGGTATGAAACCTCTAAACTTTCCAAGACGAAGGTGATAAAGTTCAGCAAATGGTTTTATAGGTTGAGCAGTTGCACCTCTAGCTAAAATATCTCGTAAGCCTCAGGGAGATCATTCAGTGTCTCATATTCTGACATGGGAGAATATTGTGAATATTCATCAGTGTTTGTAAAACACTTGGCAGGCTAAAACTGCCCTGGAAGTGCTAGCAACACTATTAAATGTGCCTCAATCCATTTCCTTCAAAGTACTCTTAATAGAAAAAGATATAAAGAGTATGATTTCAGTCTCAAAGGAATTTGTCTGCACCTAAATTATAGAGAGAAGGGGGAAAAATACTTTAATATGGAATAGCTCTTTTAACCACAACTGTAGAAGAATGAATATAATGCTGTGTGGGTTTAGTTATATTACAGATAACACCACAGGCAGGGTGTTAACAGTAGGATGTACCAATATGATTTGTTTCCAAAAACGTGGGAAGGCTAAATTTCCAAGGGGAGGTGTGTGCACCTTTTCAGTGTACGTGTGTGATGACAACTACATTGGCCAACACTGGTCTTTAGCTGCACTTTATACACAAGATCTGAGAACAAGCACATGAAGATGAAACTTTTAGAGGTGCTGCTAGAGTTCACAGTGATCCCACTGCAGAGCCCTAGAGAAAATGTGTCATATTAGTATAAAAAGTTAACAGCCAGGGTCATAAAATAAAGAGCCCCGAAGTTTGAACTTTCCCATGCTTTGCAGATGTTGGGATATAGGGTTTTGGCCTGAGCCATCTTTAGTGTTAAAGCAAACATTCCTGTGGCTATAGTCATTAAGATCATGAAAATATGTGGATATGTAACTGAAGAAAGAATCCCAAGAAACCCTTCAACTCAGTGTTTATTGTTTTTCCCCTTTTTCTTTGCACTCTGGACCTATCTGCTGACCCAGAAGTAACAAATCCTTTCAGAACTAATTTATGAGAAACACTGACCCTGAATCAACATCTGTTAGATGACTGCAGTAAATCTTATTACATAATTAAACACCAAAATCTATGTTAAAATAACGTTAAGGGTCTGACTCGAACTCATAAAAGCAAGACTCTTCATTACGAAGGCTGAAATCCTATCCCTAAGTCTTGCTGCTGTGTGTTGGTATTTGGGAACATATGGTACAGTATTATATGGTCAGGCACTTTTTGTAGATCCCAGTAATACCTTCAGCACAACGGGGGTGAGCAGGGGAGCGCTCAAGGAGCCTGAGTTTCCTGGGTTTGATGGGTGTTAGACCTTTGACAACACTGCAACTGGGTCATTTCCAGTTAATTACCTGAGGAGCTTGAAGGGGGAGAGTGGTGGGCCAGTGTCAAGAAAAAAAAGGAGATGGGGGAAGTGGTATTTTAAGTGTTCACTGAAACAGTCAAGAGAATTGCAGCAGCTCTTTGAATGTGAGTGTAATTTCTCCATTAGATCTGTAAAATCCATGATCCCCATTGACACAACATACCATAAGAAGAACATTTTGATCATTCTGGAACGACTTAGTCTCAGCTGTTTGTCAGCCACTATGTGTTAAACGCTCCCTTAAAAGTCATCAAGCAATATGAATATTTGCTGGATATGCTTCATATCCCTTCTGCCCCCAGAACTTGGAATCATGTTTGTCTCAAGTCCATAGTTCTTACAAATCACCTACTGCCCAAAGGCTTTGATGAATGGTTTTAGCCCAGTTCCTAATTTCAAACACTGGAAATTCCAGCTCACAATTCAAATGCCTTGGCAAGGCAGCAGCTTGGAGAGGAAGCCAAAGCTCTGGATGTGCAATCAAAGGTTGTAAAATAGGAAAAGGAAGAACACTCTTGAAAAATAATTCTGCTACGAAACATACTGTGTGCCTTAGCTGTGGGAAAACAGTGGATTTCCTCTCCTTAAAAAACAATCCAAAGTCTCTCACAGGTGGTGCATGTGTAAATGTGTGCCTCTCCTCATTCCTACAAGGAGTATTGTGTTTTGGAGACACAACCACTGTAGACAAATTCTGACTTAATTTAATGGCTCAAAATAGGCTAGTGCACAATAAGTCTGGGCATGGTGAGTGTGGCAGTTAATTGGAGCTACAGTGGAAGAGGATCATCAGAGACTCCCCCTGACACAGCCCTTTGTGAAAAGGAAAGGTCGAGATGGAGTTGAGAGCTGTGGGATGGAGGTGGAGAAAATAAGCAAGACACCAAAATGTGCAGGACAATTAAGGTAAACCAGCCAAAACAAGCAATATCTCAGGTTAGTGGTTATCAGCAACTTGGCCACACCTGTGGCAAATATGCAAGTAAGATCAGCATCTTTGAAAGTCTGGCCTTGCCTATCTGTGCAGGATCTGAATGCTGCACAGACTGCACTATCTGATACAGATAAGGGCTCTGGGCTCTCTGAAGTCTTTTGTCTCTCCAAAACGACTCTGTTGTGGCCTGATGGTGATGCAAGAGGAGGCAGGATGGCATAGTTGTGTAACAACAGGGATGGTTAAAAGAAAACAGGATGGATACCTGTGCTCGGGTGTGAAGTAGCCAGGTATCAGATCCAAAAACATGGGAAAGATGGAGATAAAATGTCAACAAATAGTGGGTACTTGTTTTGACGTGTCCTGCAGTGTACTCTTCAGACACAGAACTTGAAAACATCAAGATGCAGGGATGAAACAGTTGAGTTGCTGACACCAAGAACTTGGAGCAACAGAGTTGTGACCAGTACTAAAAAAGTTGTGTTGGACAGAAAAGCTTGTGGTCCTGATATAACACCCCAGGGTACCCAGACTTCTAAAGCAAATGACACAGCAGCATGAAGCTTAAACTTCAGCTTGTTTTCACAACAGCAACAGCAAAATACATTGAGACTAGAAATAAGTGCCCCAACTGTTTTCAGCTTCTTTTTCACTGCTGGTAAGTGAAAAGCTGACCTGAGCTAATTCTGTAAACACTGGTTGGACCTCTGGATTTGTAAGAGGGATTGATGGCAGGCAAGGCATGACACATGACAGCAGAGCTTATGTTGAGACATAGCTTGCAGTATTGTTATTTCTCTTGACACATCCTGGTTCAGCCCGAGGACCCAGCACAGTAGCACCATGTCAGTCACCAGCTCAGTGTGTCCAGCAAAGAACATGTGAATCACAGCAATGTTTTTCCAAGCATGCTCTAAAAATAATTATCACACAAGCATAAGGATAAGTCAACAGAAATATTTCCACTAATTTCAATGGATTTCACGGGAGGCCAATCTACCTACCTAGGTATTTTTATGCAAAAAATCTTTTTCACAAAGAAAGCCAACACCAGATAGAGTCTGTGTTCAGGCACATTTGGGTAATGCACTTGGAATATATCTTGAATATATAAACAAGTAAAAACTTAAATTTTCTTGTTAACACTTTCACCTGATAATATGTTAATTGTTTTTATAAGGCACTTTAAGAGTAGTTGTCTCATTTATTATAGTGCTTACAACAATTAGAGCTACTTGTTTCTCATTTACAATGAAAAAAAGCACCAGGAGGAATGTGCAGTAGGGTGTCTGTAACTTCTTTACTCCCAAAAAAGGCCAGAAGGGATTTGTAAAGGACTTTAATCTCAAATAGATTAAAGGTCCTGAATTCCTGAGAGTGAAAGATAAGTCAAAGGAAAATAGATTCCAAAAGACAACACCCCCTCTCCTCAGCCTCTCAGCGAGGCTGCTGAGCCATCAGCAGTTGCCTAAGAAACCCCTCAGAAATTTGGATGCCAAAAAACAATCTGCCACACTCTGGCATCAAGGTCTAACAGGTTTTCAGTCTACCTGTGCCTGCCTTGCCCCAGGGACTGAAGAAGTCGTGTAGGTCAGTTTAGCAGGTAGGAGAGTCTTTATCTGCCTTCCCTTTGACAGCTGCAGAGCTACAGAAAACAGGCACTGTTCCTTCAGAGGTGGCTGAGGCTGCCTGGCTTGTCCCAACACCCAGTGGCTTAATCTCAGCCTTAGTGTTTCCATGAAAGCAATGACTACACTCTGAGTTGCACCGTTTGCATCCAGCAGTGCAAAATCTCGTTTGAATTTCCGAGAGGATTTACGTTTATTTCCCTCCATCACCACCCCTTGAGGTCGAAGCCAAAACTTCAGGAACTCTGTTGCATCATTTCTGTGTAAAGCACCACATTCCCAGAAACCAGCTGCCCTGGGACCAGCTCCACCTGGGGTCCACGAGCCCTTTCAGCCTCTGAACGTTGCTGCTTTCAGAGGGAAGGTCCACTCCTGTCTACGGCCTCACCCTCCTCTCTCCCTTGGGAAGTGTGTTCAACTGGAAAATAATTTTTCTTCCCCCAGATGAGATCTTGGGTGGATCCCATCCTCTCCCAGCTCACCACAGTGCCCAAGAGTGGTGACAGGAGGACCAGGGACCTCCCAGCACAGCAGGAGGGAGGCCAGGGCCACCCCTTGCACTCTGGGCTTGTGGTGGTTGTGAAACTGAGCTGTAAATTTTCAGGATGCCAAATTGGAGACCTCTTGATGGGATTCTAATTAACAGGCATTAAATGTTCCCTCTATAAATTGCACTTCTTTGTCTCTAAATTGGTGGATAAAACCATGGCACTTATGAAATATAGGCCTTTTCTCCTTGCGTTACTGAGGTTCAAGAAGGAGGAAACCAATTAAAGGAAGGATCCAGTGGCCTCTGCAGCTGAAAGAGCCTACTGGGCTCAGCAGGATTCCTGATTGAGCAAGAAGCGCAAGGTCAGTCCCTATATTTTTCTATGGAAAAGGGGGACTATAATAAAGATTGCAATAATGTCATGCCAGGCCACAGTCTGCAAAGGCACATATTTTCCTCCTCATTGTGCTTGAGAGCAAGAGTTACAGGGGCAGTGGCAGGAAATTTATAATGGCAAGAATTTGGGAATGCAAAGTTCTGTGATTGGTTTTCATTTATTTCATTCTCTCGGCTACAAGATTTACATGCTGACATTAGGCAGCTAAAGCAGCAGTTAAAGAAATATTTGGAAATACAGTTGAAGAGTACAAATTGGGAGTTCTATAAATGGAGTAGGGCAAATGTCCTGGGTTGTGTGATGGGATTTTTTTTTTTTAAAGAGTGATAAAAACAGTATTTGGAGGACATTTTACACTGAATGGTTGTAGCTCTCTAAGTCATCTAAAAGTTACCACAGGTTTTTGGAGAAACCTAGGGAAAAACAAATACTGCCTTGATTTTGGTCTGTGAGATAAGCTTACTAGAAAAATAGCCTGGTTTTTCTATAGCTCATGAATGCACCCATCACCAGGGACTGCTGCCATCCTGACACTTCTAAAAACTTCTAAAAACTTCCTTCAGACACAGGCCCAGCACCCCCAGGCATCTGGGGGGCTCTGGGCTCAGCTACTGAAACCTTGTCCTGATGGGCTTGTCCCAGTCTGCCCTTTGGAGAAGGGGCTGCTCTGAGCCAAGGCACTGCTCAGCAGAGGAGAACCTGCACTCAGGTTCTCATGGACCCATTTTACCACCAGGTAGAGGGAGGTGATAAACTCTTTCTTGCGTGGTAAATTCAGTGTGTGGCAGGGCAAAGTCCTGCCCCATCCACTGGTGGAAAGCAGGACTAATGCACTAATTTCAGATGAGATGAAAACCAGGCTCCATAAATCCTGATCCCCAACCCCAGAGGTTAGAAATTCTTTAGTGCTCACTCTGCAAAGTGATCTGGGGTAAGCATTTTTGCCTCTAGAGGGGAAAAAAAACCCTCTGGAGTTAATATTCTTCCTTTAGCCATCACTTCATTTTTTCAGCTTTCAGCATGAGGGTGGTGTTGCCAGCAAGACCACCTAGCCACAAACCCAGCAGGGAGCTTCCAAAATTCTTCCAAACACTGACTCCTTGTTATAAATTGAGAAGTGGTAATAGCAACAGTGCATATCACATCTGTGCCAGGCAGGCCTGGGAAGCAGCAGCCTCCTACTGCCTAACACAACTTGGAAAGATCCTTTCAGTCCACACATGTATCAGCATTAGCCATTTCTTTGTCAACAAATCCCTTAATACGTAGCCTTTCTATCATGTACAGATGTCCAAAAAATAATGGAATACTGTACTACAAGATTAAACACTTTAATGTCAGCATATGTGTTGCATGACTCCAAACAATGGTATCATTGTGCGTGTACAAACAGCAGGGCGAGGGAAGATGGGTTTAATTATCTCCAAAGCAGCAGCAAGTTCTTCCTGACTAAGTCAAACTTCAGCTAGCAAGGACTGCTCAGGGCAGAAATTGGTATTTCTCCCTTCCTGATGTGCTGCCAGGGTTGGGGTTAGTGTGGTACCCACGTCAGGCAGGGCTTTGGAGAGCAGTGAGGAGCCACCTGCCTCCCTGGGGGCCATGAACGTGGTGTGGGGATGAAAGGATGCTGCACCACATCCTCTCACCCCATGTGTCACCCAGGAGTCTTTTAAGTTAAAATTCCTTAACATGGTAGATGACAAAGGGGAAATGTACTCATTGGGAGGGAAAGGGACAAAGAGAAGCATGCATGATGCCTTCTGCATTTGAAGACATCCCCTGTCAGGATTTCTCTGCAGATGCTTTAAGGCAAAGCTGAATTATTTCTTCTTAGAGAATATATGTCCTTTAAGAATTATCTGAGCAGGTTATGCACAGGTAATCCATTTTCTTTTCCGAGTGTGCCCTGATTGGTACCCGTTTACACTGTGGTTTCTCTGCTGAAAGTAGAGCCAGACTAGATGAAAGGTACTGTGAAAAATTTACACCTGGGACTGCTCTGCAAACACAAAACTCTCCTAATAGTAAACAGACTGATGGTGGTGAGAATCCTGATGCTGTTTGCTGTGTCTGTATGTGTATCTGGGGAAAGCAAAGTTAAATAAGCAGGGAAGGGTTGTGTTTCTTCAGAATACCTTATTCACAGCCTTGTCACGTGAAACAAGGCAGCACATGGAGCTGCAATCCATCTGCAGCTGCTGTAACACACTGAGGATTGCTGGGGGATTTGAGGGGTGTGAGAAAATGGAGAAATGGGGGGGTGACAGGAGAAAGAAACAAGTGGGAGTTCATGAAGTTGTTCCTTTTGGCAGACTCCCTCTATTTTTACCTTCATCTTCCAGGAATCCACTATAAGGAAATCTCCTGCAGGGCTCTCTCACCAGCCTCTCAAATCTTGTTTCTCTTCCTCCTTTCAGGGGGAAGGGGGAGCCCAGGACTGTGATGCCCTGAGGATATGTCACAGCAGCTCTCCCATTCCCAGCACCTCAGGGATGGCATTTTTTCAGAGAGGCGAGGTGGGCACTGTGGTGATGTGCTACAAAAGGTGTCCTCCCAACTGGCCAGCGTTTGGCCATCACAAATATCTCAAGCTCTCATGCTGGCACCAAGAACAGGGTTCACTGAGGCTGGCATTTACCCTCAACAGGCTGCACAGACAGCTCGGGGCTGTGTGTCTCCTGCCCACCAAGGGCAACCTCAGCTCTTCTCTACTCCCCCTCTAAAAATATCCCTGCAGCCAAACTCAGCAGTGACCAAAATTACAGGCAGAAGCTCCTTCTTTCTGTTCTGTGTCTGCACTGTAATGCACAGCATGGAATAACACATGAGAGCAGAGGCATGCTGCTGTCTAACACATCCCCTGAATCCTCTGGATGCAGCTGTGGGACGTATGTGAAGTTGCAGGGATGCATTTTTCTTTTCCCCCTTTGAACAGGGATGACTTCTACATTATACTGCTCCCTCCCTCTCTGTAATTCAGGGGGCAGCAAGGCTGCTGTGAAATCAGGGAGTCGTGTCTGGTGAGGGCAACTTCCCAGGGAAGCCGTGCCAGTGTTAGGTGTGAACTCCAAGTCACACATTTTGCCGGTGCATCCAAGGGTCAGGGAGATAGTGGCAGCCTGGAGAGAAGGTGGAGAGATCACGATGAGGGTCAGGACAGTGGAGACTGAGATGGCAGCCACAGCACAGGAAAAGGCAGTACTGGTCTAAAGGAGAGTCTCAGAGGTGAGGAGATTAAAGAACACAAAGAGGGAGAAGAGTTAGTGACAATATGGTTCATTCAGAAAAATAATTTACGAGTCTAACCAGCAGATAAATAGGACCCAAGGTGCTTCCTGCACCCTGCTCTGAGGCTGGAGGCCTCTCAAAAAATCACTGATGCAAAAAACAGCAGCCTGCCCTGTCTGCTTGTACACACAGCATTGAGCAAATGGAAACACATCCCAGGCCCAAGGAAGGAGAGACAAGGGGCTGAACAGATCTGATCAGAAATAATGTGTATTCAGCCAGGAGAGATAAGAGGCAGCAGGAGAGACTGCTACAAAGAAGTCTAAAATGGACTATTTGGCATGAAATGCAAATTTTTGAGTAAGAAGATTCAGGTCATTCTTGACAGTTCTTCAGCTTGGACCAAATTTCAGAGCAGAGGAAAGGCAAGAAAGTTTCCTTGAAGTGTTTTTGGCCACCTCTAAGTTAAGCTCAGGTGAAGGAAGACAGCCCACAGTGACAGCAGTCTGGAAGGGTGCTCATCCCCAGAGGGCTTCCCTGGTCCTGTGAGGGAATCTGCTCATTCCCCATGTCTGCACAAGGGAAGGACTAAGGATCTCTGCAGGAAGCTGGGAGCAGCACAAGCACCTGGATCTGCAAGAGGCATGTGCAGGGGACATGCAAATTAAAACCAAACCGTGACACAGTAACTCTCCCATGCAATGATTTGATCATGCAGAGATGCGACAGCAGCAAATTAATGCTCTTGCATTCCAGTACCTACAGTGGGGCAAAGTAAGAGGCCTTCAAATGCATTTGATAAATTAGATACTGTTCATAAGGAACAGCCTGCATCAGTAATCTTGGGAAGGTCACTGCCTGAGTGTCTCTGACATGTTTATACAAAACAGACAGAAATGGCTAAATGTGCCTGGAGAGTGAGTTCAGCAGCACGGCTGGGCTCCTCTGCCTTACTCTGCCCACTCACTACCCACAGGATACTGCCTACCAACTTATTGACAACTTTTTCCCATTCTTGCTTCCAGGGCAAAAAGAAGATTATGAAAGTTGTGCTCATAATCTGATGCTTTCCAAGCTTACATGCTGCTAATTGTCCTCCACTACGTGGTTTTTTTCAAGCTGCCCTCTGTTCCTTATTATTATTGCTGTATCATTATAGAGCACAAAGTTACTTAATACAGCAAAAGATTCAACAACACTTGAAAAACTGATAGAGAAAGAAGGACTGGATTCTGGACTGGTACAGCTGGTTTAAGGTATTTTAGAAGTAAATGAAATCAAATGAGAATTTATAATCCTTCCTGAGGTCTGGATTCCATCAGACTAAACTCATTAGGCATTAAGGTGCAGGTGCAGCTAAATAAAGGATTGTTCTGCTTTCCTTAATACCATAGATTCACATCTTGAGTTCAAAATAAAAGTCTTTTAAAAGAACATGTATATATTGTGCATCTACTGGCAACACTTGAAAGAGAAAGTTCAGCTGATGGAATCTTCAAATGCCTCATTTTTGCCAAAGGAATGTGCCCGTTTCTGCACCAACTGTGCTAAGGGACACAAGTAGAGAAGTGACTGGACATTGGCCTCTTAAGGTTTATTCATTTCAATTGCATCGGGCTTCCTTTCATCTACTGAACAGCTGCCCAAATAAATAGCCTAAATCTAATTAATCCTCCTTTAATATTGTATTGCCACAACAATCCCCCCAAATACTGCAGAGAGTGGGTCTACACCTGCACAGGCTCCCTGGGAGGGACACGGCAGGAGTCGCAGGGAATCCAGCCTTTCTTGTGGTTTATTGTGATGAAAGGAAAATAATTCAAGAACCAGTTTCCCAGGTTTGAACCCACAGGACTTGCTGGATTTCTCAGCTGAAATCCCAGATTCTGGATTTGTTGAGAAAGCAGTTTGTGGGATATTAGAGAATAACAGGCACGAGGCCATCAGATCTCTGCCTTTGATTGTAATCAGCAAAATTTCCACTTGGAATGTATACACTGAGCTGTGCTTTAAGGCCACGATCAGCCAGGCTTTTGGTGCTTCCTATGCACTAACAAACATCTGCAGCTCTCAGCCAGGCAAGTGCTGGGAGATTAAGGGGCAAAAAACTATGCAGGGGAAAGGTCCAGCTGCCCCCGAGGGGAAATCCCTGCCAGAGCAGCTCTCCCTTACACCCAGGCTGCTACAGCTATTGCACATTTCTCAGGTGTTCTGTGTGTAGGAGGTCCAGGGATATTCACACCATTTATAAACCAGGATTATTAAATACAAACATAGTATTTGGAGGGGTGGGAGGAAACATTTTGGAAAATAATCACTAGATACTTCATTTACTGCTTAAAAATATACTGCAGAATGCCCTTCCTTGTGCAAGTGTGACTTTGTGACCTAGTTCACATTTTTCTCTGAGATCATCATGTTTCCTCTGTGCTGCCAAGAGAGCCAAGCTCAGGTGGGGCACTGGGTTTGGGACATGGGAACTAGAGAGGAGGTCACTGCCCGGAATGATCCTCCCTGCCAGCCCCTGCATGTCCTCTCACTGTCCTTTTGCTTGTGATGGGACTCGTAGCTTATGCATGAGATCTTTTTGCTTTCTAGGAATGTTTGCTGTGCAACACATTTATTTTTATTGAGAAACAGGCAAGTGGCTGTTTATTCTTTTAATAACTCTACACAGGCCTGAGAACTCTGAATATTAAAGATCTGGGAGTTGATGACACCCAGATATATTTCTGTTGGCAGATGTAAAACACCAGTGTCTTACAGTGATGGCAAGTTCAAACCATTATTTCAGAGATGTCCTCAGGAAGACAAACACATATATATGCATGTATTGAGCATGTGCATGTCTGTCCTCTTTGCACTTTAAATGTTGGTGGCCAATGCCTCAGGCAAAACAGCATCTGAAGGTGAGGCAAAAATTTACTTTCAATTTAATTCCCACCCACGATCCCTGTTATACAAGAGGAATTTTTTTGGTACAAGATAAGCCCATCAGTGACATCAGCAGCACCTAGCCCTGCATACCACACTGCAGATCAGGGCTGGATTCCTGAGCTGGAGCCTCTCACTAGGGCTGGGCCATCCCAGCCTCCTGAGTCAGCCCCTAACAACAGCATTTTCTGTTTTGTTTTGGTTTTTGTGTGTCTTCAAAAGCAATTTTGCAATTCTGGGGTAAAAGATCAGCTGTTGTAATACGCCCTCGTGTCCTCACATGGGTTGGGTATGAATGGAGGGAACGCAGCTCAAGTCCTGTTGCGTGCAACTGGTAAAAATAGCACAGAAATGAGTGTATGGGGTTTATGAAAGCATCTCTGAAGGAGCAGGAGTACAGATCATTCTTCTCCAGCTCGATCTCTTGCCTACAAGTCACTACTTACTTATGGACCACAAGTGCCAACACAGGGAGGAAAGACTTTCAGCACAGCAGACACACTGCCTCGGATTTTCCCCCTCCTCTCTAGTATTTTCAGTGACACATTTGTGGATTAATGAGCAAAATGACAGTTACTTTTTTCTAAAAAAATACTTGGGGTTTGCTTGAACACATTCCTGCATCACTGTGGATTTTTTCATGTGTTTCTGTATTCCCTGTGTCAGGTTTTAATGCAGTGTAACGGTCAGAGATTTCCGTGGATGTGGACTCCAATATTCTGGTAATTTGATTATAATGCATGCCATGGATTGCAGGAACTATTGTATTCAGAGGTCAAAGTTGTGTCCACACCACTGAGAGAAGTTTTACGCTATGTGTCTGATTTTCTTCTCCTTTTCACCTGCCTTGGGAGACAAATGATTCATCACATAGTGCTGAAATATCTTCATTTGATTTGGGACAAGATTTAAGAGTGGTTATGCAAAAGCTTCTTTTTATGCTGTGGAGAAAGATCTGTGCTGAACGATTCTTCTGCAGCTCTTCTCTTCTGCAGTTTATTACAAGTATATTTGTGTAATTAGGGGGCCCAGTAGTAATGTTGTTAAAATACAAGTGGGCACATTTATTGTTTCCTCCAAAAGGAAACAACCAGTCTCAGCAGTTCTGGTTTTTCCCTGCCTCAACTGAACATTTACTGCTTTATGTAGCTAGCAGATTGTGAGGCTAAAGTTACTTGGGTTTTTTTTTTTTCTCTCTTTTTTATTTCTTTTTGTTAAAAAGAAAAGGAAAAAAAATCCCCTCCTTTCTCTTAACAAATGCTGGATTTTTTAAGGATATGGTCAGAAAGGGGAACTTAAACTCAGCATGATGTTTATAGTGCCACACAAGTTTCAGGAAAAGTGATGTGCAGTACTCTTTATTAACATCTAAAAAGCCCCTGTGGGATTATAATGACTGCAGAGTAATAAACAAATAAAAGTAGCAAGATTAAATTGTTCAGAATAATTTTAGTCATGGAAGCAGCAAGTTTTAACCTTGAAAACCAGGGGAGGAGCAGCTGCTGGCATTGAGCATATGGGGAGAACAAATACAATTGGGAATTGATTCCTGTTAGTGGTGACTGGTTATCATTGATGGCATTAAAGATACTTGGCTGATGTAAATAAATTGTTAAAATACTGATGCAAAAGAATTTGAACTCAATTGTAAGCACCAGAATTCAGACTTTTTACATCACAGTAATTTTTAATCTTCCATTTAAATGATAGACCTGAACTTGATTTTCCTCGGGGTGCCAAAGGACACATTAAAGTCAGTGGGCATTCCAGGTACACAAAGCAGGGAAATATGACCAGCCTTATTCCCAGTCCTCACACAGGAAGAAACTTGTCTCTCTGTTGGAATTACAACTCCCAACTACTGATGCTGTATTATTTTCAGAGCATTTCTTAGTAGTTCTCCCAGAGCTCTTCTGGTCTCTTTTAAAAAGTTTTACTGCCACTGTGCTGCAGGAAGAACAATTGGTAAAAACAAGGCAGCCTCAACAATGCCAAGGAAATCGGGGTGGCTGAAGGCAGGATTTGCCCAGTGGCTCCAGCGAGAGAGTCAGATCTCACCCCGATTTCCAGCCCCCCAGACTGGGCACAGGACACCGTGCCAGCCCCTCGGATGGTGCCAGGGGTGCCCTGGGCCAGGCTGCTCCAGCTCAGGTGACCTCAGTGGGGTCCCCGGAGGTGCCACCCAGCCCAGCACCGCGCTGGGAGGCTGCAGCCTGACGAGGGGAAACTGTGCTCGCTGGAAAGGCAGTTCTGTACAACAGGGAAAACCTCCCAAAAATGATGCGCCGGGAGATTATCGTCCCATCAGCGTGATGGGGCTCCCTCCTCACAGAGCGCCTGGGGGGCACTCGCTCGTTTTAATTATCGCTTAGAGGGAAGCAGCGCCTTCCCTCTCCCCTCTTTTCCCTCGTTGGTTTTTTTGTTGGGTTTTTTTTTAAGGGAAGGTAGCTTTTAAGAGCTGGCCATGAAGATCTAAGTTAAAGGATTTTCTCTGCTACAAAGCTCGCATAGTTTCCCAGGCCAGGTGGACCCGATAGCACTGACTGCATGCTGAAAAATCTCATCCCCACCCCTGAGGCACTTTAATTGTAAGCCCTTCCAGATACACTGGATAAACACTGTCAAAATGAACCTGAAAGGGTTGTTGTTGTTGGTTTAGCCCTTAAATAATTATGAGTTTGTCTGTCTAATTACAGCATAATCTTGTTTAAACTTGGATGGCTATTTGCAGTATCTCTTAAATGAGGTGGAAGCAGAAACAGTGAAAAGATGAAAATTCTGAAGTCTTCCACTTTAAGGCAAGGCAAAAAGAGGTTTTACTCCTGTAAAATTTAATTCAACGTGACAACAAAAGACTCTAAGTTGGAAGCTACTGTGGTAGGATAAAGATGATACAGAATAGTGTGGGACTTCTGATATGCAACAGAAACTTAATCCTCGACGGATAAAATTTTTCAAACAGTTTAGAAATAGTTTAAGGTAATTTAGGGGAAGACTTGAGTGACAAAGCACATTACTCGAAGTGCTTTTCCTTCACTAGGCACTTTCTAAATTCTTTCTCTTTCATTTCTTTACTCTCAGGAGACTTTTAAATCCAGTGAACCAAAACACCACTTTGTTTGTTGGTATAGCACAGGGCTGGCACAGATGGCAGACACTGCACCTGTTCCAATAAACTGGGGAAATGGAGAGATAAACCATAGCACTCATTAAGAGGAATCTACTGAAACATGAACAATTTGTATTTTGAATATCTTCCAGGAATAAAAGAAGAAATACATAAACAGACCTTGTTTTTACCATCATCAGTTTAAAATAAACTTGTTTAAAGGGAACTTCACATTTGTTTCATGTGAAAGGCAGACACACCACTAAAAAAAACTATGATTATGCTTGATTATCTTTAGAAAGCAAATGATTTTATCTAGGTATTCCTATTCTTCTATAGAAAAATTATCTGTTGGCAGTTTAATCAAAATCAGTTAATTCTCCTGTTCCTTAGTCGTGGCAGCTTTTTTTGCTTTTACATTTTCTCATGCTGAATAATATCACATTTTTACAATCTAGTTCAGAATGATCAGAGGAACAACATAAACTAAAGTCCATCTGCTCATCTATTAATAAATAACTAAAATTATTAGGTGGGGGAAATTGTTTGGATAGTTAGCAACAAAGTTCCCTGCAAAATAGCTTTTTTCTAGGCACAGGAACATGCTATGTAATATCTGATAGATTATTAAAAAATCTTAAATGAGAAGAAATGTGAAGTAACAGTTACTCAAAGGATAAAGTTTTTCAAACATTAGCCTTGATCATCACTGCTTGTGCTGTTCAACATCCTATGCATCTCACCTTATTTCTCTCACACATACACACACAAGCATTAAATACATAATGTCATGAAAATTCCTAAATATCATTTAATGTTGGCAGCCCTGCACTGTAAGGCCATTTATATAAAACTGTGGTTGGCAGCTCTCACTCTTCCATGGGAACAAATTAACATTGGCATTCCAAACACAGGAAAGTAAGGAAATTAGAAACACAGTTTATATTTGGCCAGTGCTTTGAAATACTGTACCAGGCTACTGATGTCAATTAATGAAAAGCAGAATTTTGCGGAGAGGGTCTGGTTTTGAAACACATTAACACACGTTAAACATGTTTGCACAGGAACTGGATTGTAAGCATCTTGGTTCCAAAACAATAAAGCAATTACACTAAAACTTGTAGTCTCAAAGTTGCCATTAATTCAATCCACTCAGTCTGGATCACTAAAGGATTTTCACTGACTCTGAGATGGATGACAAAAATGTTTAAAAGAATGGGTAAAGCACAATTTTATGGGGATTACACCCAAGATGGCTTTTATTTTACCTGCTGCAAATTAAGTGTATTTATGTATAAATAATGGAATTGTGGAATATATACCCAAATGAAGGGGAGCTCAGCAAACTTTGTAGGTTTTATCAGCAAAGTAAGGACTTCCAAAAGGGTTGTTTGAATCACAATCAGTTCTTTGCTACCTGCAACCTTTTTTGTAGCAAAGATTTTTACTGACAAAATCTCCAACACCGAAAAAATCTAGATGGCAGTTTATCTCCTGGCACAATTCCACTGACTTCAGTGGAATTACTCCAGCACGGAATTTGGCCCCGCAGTCTTTACAAGGCGCTGTTTATTTGTACTATGATTCAGATATTTTGATACCAGGAATCTTTCAGCACTGAAGTTTCTCCATATGAAATATGTCTTGTATTAAGAAATATCAGTTTCACATTTTTGTCAAACATTATTTGTTAAATTCTGTTTGTTGCAAAGATGGGAATTCAGCTGTAGTTCAACAACATGGATCGGGCTAATAATGATAAGCAGTGACTAATTGGAGCTGGTTCATGTTTTGATTATTTGCAGCAAAGGAAACTTCCCTCAGAAACAATTTCAAGATTAGGAGAGAAAACTGTGTGAAGCTCTAACAGAAACTACTGCATGCTCATTATTTCAACACAGGGGCATTTCTTTGGCCCAGCTCTGCTCTCAGTGGTGCTAGTGTAAATCAAGAGGGAGTTTATGGGAATTACTTTGGACGTAGAGTTGTATAAATGAGACCACAGGGCCAGCTTCAGTAGAAATTTGACAATTTACACCAATGAAGACCTAGCCAAGAATTTTCTCTTGGGTTTCCATTTTTCCAAACCTAAGCGTGTGCAGAACTTTATCCATGTGATTAGTCCTCATGAGTAGTCCATTTACTTCAAACAGTTGAAGAAAGAAAATCTTCATCCTGAAACTAATTTAAATAGCCCCCTCATTTCTTTAGAAGTTCCTTTCCTTTAGAGAAGAAATATATATATAATAGCATATTTTATTTATATACATTTTTTTTTATATGCATGTGGTTAATTCACATAAGTATTTTGATGCAGAACCCAGAGAGGAGAACTGGAAAGGGCTTAAAATATCATGGTCTCTTAATGCTGTACACCAACGGGTAATCTCTTTATCTGGCACGCTATCAAAATTTGCTTACTTGTGTTCTTGCTCAGATCACTTCATCCATCACTGCAACTTCTCACTGGTATTCATCCAGTTAGAACAATTTAGAGGCATAAAACTAAATGTGTTATCATTTTAACCACAAATTAACAGTTTCCATATAAATATTAGCATTTCCTCACTTGGTTCAAGGATAGCAGCCATAATGGCACTAACAGTATATTTGATTTAAACTAATTAAAAACAGGGGCTCTTGCAATTTAATATATTAATTTTACCAGTGGGACTTAAATCTTTTATAATAAGTGTACACAGCTGCACCACTCACCCACCACCACTTTTAAACCTAATCCCTGCATTCCTCCTGACAATAACATGACAGGATCCACACATCCCAGTATTAGCCTTAACCCCAGTGACACTGCCAGAATGTATTAAACTAAAACATCACAGTGTCCTATTTAAAAGGAGCCTGTCAACAGCTCTGACTGGGCTTTTAATAGTTATAATCTTTTTTTTTTTAATTAATGTTTCCAACCACTTGTGTAACCTTCTCTCACACATCTCTCCCGCCACGACCCGAAAATGTGTTTCGGGCTTATTTCCAGAGGAGAATGTTGTGCCTGGTTTCATGCTGCCTGCCCAGAGGCCACTAAACCTCCTTTGCAGGGACACACACACACACAGACAGACACACAGACACACACACAGCACAACCAGGGGCACGAGAGCGGGTGGCAGCAGGTCCCGCACACTCCACTGGTGCCCAACTCCTGTTACCGCATCACAAGACCCGGCCATCAAGGCTTGTCCCCTTCAAAAGCACTTTACAAGCTGTTGTGTTTTGGCTTTTAAACTACAGCTCATAGAGGAGGCTTCACCCCCCACCCAGGACACCCTGTGTGGGAAAGGAGGAAAGATCCTACTCTGGGATAAATCCACCGCGTGTGAGCGGGTGGGGACAATTTCCACATCCTTTTTCTTTGCATAAGGACATCTGTCCTCAGCTGCTCCTTTCTCTCCTACCAGCACACCCTCATGGCCAGGGTAAATAGTTCCTGTTCTGTTCTGCCTTTAGAAAATTGATTAAATTCTCTCTAGAATTTAATGTACATTCAAAGAATACCTGCCAGTCACTTGCTGTATGGTCAGTGTCCTTCATACCTTTATTTGCTGCAAGCCTTCTGCCTCAGCTAATGTTGTATCACATATCCACACTGCCCAAAACAATTATGGGATGTACCTGTTCAGGCTTGAGAGCTTCTAACAGCGTTAGGTGAAGGAGGGAAAAAAAAAAGCTCAATGTATGGACAAACCACGTGATCGGGACCAGGCATCCAGGGCTAACTTTTAATCTGCTTTGTTTCAAGTGGGAAATATGTGAAGATCAAATAAGTTCAAATCCAGGTCAAATATCCTTGAAAATCTTTGATTTATATAAGCAGGAAAATGAGGTTTAAAAGAAGTGATTATGAAAGGGTTACTAAAAACACAGCTGTACGCATACTCTTATATCTGAGGCTCTCCAAAGAAAAACTGTGTGACATCTATATTAACCTTTGGCTGTACACCAATGAAGGCCTGTAGTGAGCTGGAATGCAAGGCAGCCCCTTCCAAATTTTAACACAAGCCAGGTTACAGCTGCAAATGCCTGCAGCCCGTGCTCACTTTATAAAGTATTCCCTGAAGGAAATTTTTTAACTGTTATAGAATCTTTTTCTAATACCCTACAGTGTTAAAGCCTGTTATTAAAGGGCAAAGAGATGGTTCTGTATGCCAAACACTTGTCAACAAAAAGGATAGCCAGATGGTATGAAATAAAAGGAAACTTGGGGGCTCTTCAGCTTCTTGATTTATATTAACAAAAGCCACTTTCAAGTGCTCCTTCCAAGAATGACTAATTCCCCCCCCCTTCTTTTTTTGCCAGGATTAAACAATGTTGTTCATTTTATAATCAACCACGAGACAAATTAACAAATTGCATATCACTTGTGCCGACTCTTTTAAAAATATTCTAAGCAAGTCTGTTTACCAAGGCAAGATTACCAGCATAAGGACAACACAATTATTTTTAGAAGAGAAGGTCTAAGTCATCTAGAGGATGTTTACTCCTTCGTTGCTGTTTATAAACTTGAAATTAAACTTTTGCAAAAAATGCTTTGCATTTTTTCAGTTCCTAAAACTGTTCAGTTTGTAAACTGTACTTGCAGAGGATCTGAAGTTCTAAATACAAAAATTATAGCAATAAATCTTAAAAAATTAGCCAGTAATTAACTGACTAACTTAGTCAGACCACAGTGGCTAAATTCTCTTTTAATTTACACGTAACTTCATTCTTGACACAAATCCATCATAGCACAGGTGTAAGCTAAGACAAAATGTAGCCTGTGAATTAACTGGTTATAAATCTAAATCTAATTAATTGTCAAAATTTTATAGTAACATTACATGCTTAGTTCAAAGCTCCCTGAAACAGAGCACCAGTATTCTGGTTCCTCCCTACCAATACCCAGTATAAATTCTCTGGAACAAATATACATAGTATATCCATAGAAGTCAACATATGTGGGTGTTGTAGTTGGGGTTTTTACTATGTAGCCCAGTACATCTTTCAATGAAATCTTTTTTATATTTTTTTTCCTGTTAAGTTGTACAAGTAAATAGATGAAAAATATGAATAAGGCAAAAAAGTGCTTTTGTAGATTAGCGTTTGGAAGCCTGGAATTAACATGTTTTACTGACTGAAATTTAAAAGAATTATTTCTTTACTCACTTTTACTTCCTCCATTCTAAAATGAAACTTTATTATGCTGTGACACTTCCTCATTGTGATGGCTCTGGTATAGTAATAAAAGCCTACCTGTGAAATGCAATGCTCACAGAGTATCTCTTACAAAAGTAGGACACAGTTTACCACAGTCTGTATTTAGGAATTCACCTCTGCTTTAAAAGGGATCATTGTAGAAAGTCTCCAAAAAAATTCACTTCTACAATAGATCTTCTAATTTTCCCTGAATGTCATAGAAAACTGTACGTCTCAAAGCAGGTGGTGTGTTTGACTATATAGAGGAGTGAGTGGCTGATCTAATTCATTAAGATGTACATAAACAGGCCTGTCTTTGTCCTATAAAGATGAAAGAGGGATGACTATAATGGGATGAAAGGTGTGCACAGCGATGAAGAAAGCTATTATAGATCTGTGTCCTTTTTAAACTCGTCCTGGCATGCACTGTTGACAAGGGAACAAAACAGCACAGATAAACCTCTGAAATGTGCCTTGCTGGTAGTAATTCCACCTGTCCTTAAAACTATTGAGTTTTGCCTGTGCTATTACTACTCACTGACCACGCTGACAGCAATTCAATAAAATGATCATTTAATATTTTGCATAAAGAACAGTCTTGGATTCTGGCAGGTTGAAATGAATGAATATATCCACTGTAGCCATCACATCCCATCAGGATGTTCACTACTGGTTTCTTACAGCTCATACAGGTGAAACTCGCTGTATAAAAAGTTCTCCTAAAGACACTGACATATCCAAAATGTAATTTTTATTTTACAGTTTATGGATCAATTCTACTCCTTTGTATTCAAAATAATCAGCGACCTGAACATTAATTCCTTTCATATAACTCTTCCACGGGCTGACAAGGAGACTCTTCCTTATATTGGAAATACGGGAAGGGAGCGCTGCAGTTTCACTGATCAAAGTTATGCAGTAACCCTAACTACACCTGAGGAGCAGAGCTGCTTTCCCAGAGCTAAACTCCTTCCCATTAGGTACTTACATGTTCCATAAAGGTTATCTCCTCTCTACTGAAATGGAAGGAGAAGTGTGAATTTCGCTTATTGTTATTTCAACATCCTTTGTCTTCTGTTCAGGACTCTCCTTGCACTCAACTGTACACAGTGTAGGACCCAAGAACCACGGAGAACAGTGTTAGCGAGATCACTCTTATCTCTAAAGTCAAATATTTGACTGCCATTGGTAATTTTGACTGCTCAAATATTTGATTTTAAATGTATCATTGCTCAATGGCTTAAGTATCCAGCAGTGATTAGACAAACACTGTAATTCCAAATGGAAAGCACCAGCTCTCATAGAGCACAGCCCCCGGGCCACATGTAATTCCGAGCTTCCCACTGTGAAGCTTATGGCAGTTAATAAGGAGGTGCAGCTCATGCAAACTAGAGATCTCCCACAGCGTCCTGTGTCTCCTTATCATGCAAGAATTGTGCCGGGATGGCTACTGTGTCTAATAATTATTAACATGTGTCACGGAGCCTTTACAGCTCCTGATCTTTCCAAACTGGTTAAAGCGCTGGGATTAGAGAGCTGGTGATTTAGGTGGTGATTTAATCTTTGTTGCCTCTGAAGTTCCAGACAGTGGAAGTGTCCAGAACAGTGACATCCATAAAGGTGTTAATGGATTTATTGGAGATGGGGGTCTGTAATCCCTAGCAGGTTACGTGCCAGAGGTGGGCTCCTCTCGTGCTTTGTGTCTCCCTTTGTTCGGGACAAAGTCTGAGTGGATCTTGTTTTGGAAACAAAACTCAGGTTCTGCCTTGAACTTGCAGGCACCCAATCTGTACGTGTGTGGTTTAAGAGCCGCGCATGGTGAGGTCTAAAAATGGATAGAGTGAACCAGGCCTATAATTATATATTTAAAATAGAACGCGCACCCTGACAATGTTTTACTCAAATCCGGCCAAGTCAGTCCACACGGGTGTGTAATCTACAGCGAGCAAATGGAAATCAGATTGGGCCGTGGCATCCAATTAGAGAGGCCTAGCGAGGCGCATACAAAGCGTGCCAACTCTCTATCGTTTGCATAAACCCATCCACATGTGCTTGTGAAAAGAGGCGAGTTAGCGGCATAAACTGGGGTCAACAGGAAAAGCTGCAGGAGTAAATAAGGATTTACTGTGGAATCTCTCCCAAGCCATTAGGAAAACATGTGCGAGCAGCTCAGCCCCTTGGGCCGCGGGAGCGCGGCGCTGGGATGCCGCAGGGAACTATCCGTCCCGCAGCCCTGGTGGCTCTGCATCCCGCACAAGCACCGGCCCGGCACTGGGAGCTGTGCGGGGACCCGCGGTCCTGCCCGGGTTTCGCGTCTTCCTTGGCACTGTGGGATGTGGAACAGACCTGCTAATCGTCCTGTTTAACTCCTACCTGCAAATCCAATTTCTGAAGTGCAGCAACTTTCAAAGGGAGAAGGCGACAAAGATCTTAGCGTGTCGGTGTGCAGAGTGGAGCGTGGAGAGAGCTTGTGGCTGTCCAAATGCTGTGATGAGAAGTCAGAGCTCTCTCCACGTTGGTGCCATTTAATTACTTTCGAAGGGCCGCTACCTGCCCTTCTTTGCCCAGGTGGGCTGCCACCCACCTGACCCCCTGGGAAACAGCTCGCAAGCGCTGCCACCTGCAGCACCAGCCCCCCGCTGGTGGCCGGGGCCACGCTCCAGCCTTCCCCCGGCACGGTTCCCTGCCCGGTTGCCCCGGACCCAGCCTCGCCGAGACCGGCACTCACCCAAGTTGACGAAGCTCATGACCATGTCAGCCTCGGTGAGGAAGTTGCTGTCCTGCAGGCTGGCCAGGGGCGGCCCCTGGGTGCTGAAGATGGGCTTATAGGGGTAGGAGAAGCCCTCGCCGTCCTCGGCGGCGGCCCCCGCCGCCCCCTCCTCCACGGACATGGCATTGTAGAGGTCCAGCATGAACATGGGGGCCGAGTTGTGCTTGCCGTGGAGGTGGGGCCGCGGGCGGTGCGGCAGGCCGAGGATGGAGAGGATCTCCCGCTGCATCTCGCGGCGCTCGGGGCCGCGCAGCCGCCGGTGGATGAAGCTGGAGTGCACCTCGTTGTCCACCGTGAAGTCGGCGAGGACGCAGCGCAGCCAGAGCGCGGGGGCGGCGGCGCCCNGGGTGTCTCTGGTGGGAGGAGCAGGCTGGAAAACCCGAGCGCTCTCGCTCGCCCGCCCGCTCCAAACCGCTCGGGAGAGAAAATCCCTGGAACTGCCTCGAGGAGGGACGTCTGCTCAGGTTGCTTTTCAGGATGTTTGTGGAGGCTGCGGGCTCGGCGAGAGGCTGAGCCGGTCCCGAGCGCCTAAATTAGCGTTAACGTCATTAAGGAGAAGACACCTCAGGAGGGAGGGAGGTTTATGTATAAGGAAGGGGCCCAAACTCCCACAGAGTTTATAGATGCGAGTACATCGTCTGTCTGCACAAGCACGCACACACACTGGTTTTTCCCTTCTACTCTTTTTTTTTTTTTTTTGTTAACAGGAGCACAAATGGGGAGAGGCTGTCCGGGACAAAACCAACCGCACTAAATTATTTAAAACGTGATGATTATATATTCCCGCACGTAGACACGTATGTATGTCTGTGTGCACAGAGTCCCAGGTCACTTTTTCCAACTGGCAAAGGGGAGAATTAATGAAGAAGCGTTAGAAATCCGAGGGGGGGAGATGAATTGGAACCATCAACCTGTGCACACGGGTAGTTTATGACAGTACAGTATCCTGCACTCTCATCTTCCCCTTTCCTTCTGCTCCCTGGTACACGCTTTTCTGGGGTACTGTCCTGAGCTGGATTGTCAGCTACTTAAAGCAGTGACTTTTTTATCTCAGTGGGTGCAACATCTACAGTAATGGAGCCTCGGTCCTGATTAGTCCAGGTAGTCATCTGCTACAACAGTAATAACTATCAGATAACAAATGCAGACTAATGCTTCCCAAATCTTACTTAGAAAGCAAGGGGAAGGCAGGATGGTTTATTTGAGTTACTGAATCCAGCCCGAGGTAACTTCAGAAACCATATATATATATATATACACTAACTTTACGCTGACATTAAGATACATTCCTTAGGGAAAGGAGGAAGAAGAGGGGCAGGGGATAAAGGAGGTCAGCAGAGGTTGGGGTTATTTTTGGGGGGGGTGGCGTGTTGATAGATTGTTTATTTGATATTTTCATATGGGCAATATCTAGTAGTATCCAGCACCAGATCATGCAATTGTTCTGGAAACTAATATTCAGCACTTCTTTTAGCTCTTCATGTTTAAAATCCTTGTGAAAACAGCAGGTAACTTGCCAAAAAGTTGCATAGAAAACACAAAGAATGATTTAATGTGTTTGTATACATGCATGTGCACCTCTTAATAACAGGGAAACTGAGGCATCACATCGAAATGACTCATGGCACGATTGAAATAGTGGTGGAACCAGCACTAAAGCCCTGGCTCAGAATACGTGTTTAGGAACGGCTCAAGCTCTTGGAGGATGGTGGGAGCAGAGAGGTTGTGAAGCCCTATCCATCTTAGGTAATGTGAGAGCACTGCTAAATTCACTGGTGCTAATGGGGATGCTCAAAAATCACCCCTGTAGCTGCCACCCCACTGCTCCCCACTGATGAAAACACCAACACCTGAGCAGTTGCATTTTGGCTGCCCAGTTAACATCAAACTCAGCATCTTTTGTACTTCCTGAGGAGCAGCACTAACCTGCTCTTAGCCAGGCATGTATTTGCCTAAATTTCTTTCTTGCCAAGGGTGTGGTTTCTAGATCGATTCAAGCTGATTTAAAGCCAGGCTCCCCCTGAGAAAGATGGGAGTTTTTTGCATCCCACCCCAGCCTGGACTTTCAGCTGTGCAACCCCACCCCTCTCCTATGCTGGTACCAATACTTACACACAGGTCAGGAAGCTTATTCTGGTTTTAAAGGGTTTTTTTTAACAATTTATATATTTATATTTTTGCTGACTAAATTTTCTGCTGGATCAGCTCCTTGTTCTGACTGACTACATAATGTTGGGGAACTAAGGAGGCCACAGGAATGCACAGCTGGGGGCAAGGAGAGGGTGTCTGGGGCGGGCTGCCATAGGAAGGGCAGACAGATGATTTGATGTTCCTTTGCTCTCCCTTTCAGCTGCAGACAACTTGATTTCTCTTCCTTTTTTGTTCCTTGTAGACTGTTTTTCCAGATTTGTGAGTATTGGCCTTTCATCAAGCAGCAGTAGGACAAGGAGCCTTGCCTTTGGCATGGACTATGAGATTAAAAACTCTGTAAGGTTGGAACAGTGGAGTGGAGAGCAGGTGTCTCTGCTGCCTAAATTACTTGCACCTGAATTGCTTGTAGTTCCCAATTAAAAACTGACTGAACTTCAGGTCAGTGTCCTGCTTTGGAAGGGGAACAGGTTTTGAAAGAAAAAAAAGAAAAAAATAGTGTGGGAGGTTTGGCTCCTGACTTGCCAACACTTTAGGTAACTGCTGTTGGAGCTGTAGGTGTCATTGAAGAAACAGCAGAGGAGAAAAAGTAAACCTTGAAACTTTGACAAATATCTTGAAAGAGTGATATTTGAATCAGTTTTCTTCTTGTTTTATCTGTTTAAGTGGTCAGGGCTTGACCACATTTAGCTACATCCTGATTTAATGCAGGATATGCCCTTTAAAGACGGGCAATCTGCAACTGTATCCTATGCTTTCAAAGGAATAGTTGAGAAAGTTTCCTCTTTTCTACAGTATTTTCTATGACCCTATTGCACTGGTACAGCATTGAGTGGTTTGCAGTGGGGGTACTGCTTGCACATATTCTTAATACATCAGACCAAAACCACTCCAGCAGCACACGATGAGAAAGTGAATTTGCTAAAAAAATAACTTTTTAATGTGAAGTCCTCAGCTCTTGGCTTCAGCTTGCTTTGAGATACAACAAAGGGGAGCATTTATTCTGCTGGATACAATAAAGGATGATGCAGCCCAAACTGCAGTGGTTCAGCTCTCAGATCTGAGCTTGAATTTCAAATGCCTTTCGAACAGAAAGGCAATCCAGTTTGTACCTTTTCTCATGGACAATGTCTTTCTCTTCCCTCCTTTCCTGCCTGCTGTGTAAACCCCATCCTGCTTCCTGTAGGATCAGTTCCACACAGGTTGCTGAAATATTGGCACCTTCATGTCACTGTCTTTTTCCTCCTCCTTCCTGGATCAATTAAGAAACCAGTTTTTCCTCTTACTCTTCTCAGCTTCTTTTGTCTATCCTCTTCTTGAGAAGGAAAACTAAACGCTTGTGATGAAGAAATCCCTGTTTGTTGGCACTTGCTGCTTTGGATAATTCCTATAAAAACAAACTCCCAATGTTTCTGAGGTTCTGCACAAGCCACATCACCAACTGAGTAATTTTTTGATCTCTTTGAGCTTTGTGTGTATGCTCTTATCTGATTTTCATACCAACTACTGCTATTTCTTTTGTTTGTGTGGAAGTCAATATATTTGGAAGCAAGTATTTAGGAGATGAATAAAAGGTCTGATTAAAAAAGCAGGAAATGGACAAAAATATGCAAGTTTGTACTTGGCGAATTTGTATATGCTGCTGTCATCATCCTGTACCCATACAAGGCATGTGCCAGTGGCAGAATTTGCCCATTTGCATTCAGTTTTACCAAATAGGAAGTAAAAAGTGTGGGTTCTCCTCACAGACTCATTTAATGACTTTTCAAAAATCAGACACAAAGCATTTTTTCCTCTTTTCTGCTGAATCAGTGTCAAGCTCCTTGTCTTCCTACTTTGATGTTCTCTTTTTAACTTTAACCATGTTTCTTTTCCATTCTGTTTTGCATCTTCTCTCATTTGTCTTGAACAAAATACAAGTGCTAAATTATAGACAACTTTTTTCTCCTTCCAAATAGTCCCACTAAAATAACATGTGTTTGGGGAGTTTTGAAGTGTTTCACTGTCCCCTGTGCATGAAAAACACTTATATATAGCAAAAATAATGCCATTATTATTTATATAAGAATGGATAATTAGCTTGCATGTTTAATTACAATGTATTGCATCATTCTTATCAAAAGTTTCTATTCATCCCTTCAGCATTATTACTGAGAACATATTCACCAACATTAAATTAATCTCATTATGGATAAGCCATTGTATTAACTCTAATCCAGGAATTTGAACAGATCTGGGTTGAACTGTGCTGGGTTGGACAATACTAATTATGTTATAAAAATTAAATACTGATTCTCATTGCTACTGAGGAGAGTAAGAAATGAAATCTGTGCTTTGGGATATGAAAAAGGCATTATTTCTTCTGGAGATGCTAATGATAGATAAAATAGAAAATTATCTTTGAATTTATGAAATGGGACTGTAGAACTGAATTTAATGTTCATCAACTGAGTAAGGTGGACAAAGTTCAGTCCTTCACAGTTCAGCACTTCAAAGGACTTCAATTGGTAAAACTGGATCTCCACAGGGATTCTTTTATTACTATTTACTCCAGAGAACATTAGAAATGAGTTCATGTCATTGAAACATCTGTAGCATTCTATTTATCATACATCTGTATACAGCTTGAATTTAGGCCTGTGCTGTATTTTATATTTATATGTTGGTATGATTAAGTGTGCCTACACCAGTATACTTCAATAATGTCTTTAAACTTCATGTAAGCAACATATTTCTGCAGCACAGGTACAGGCACATGAGTATTGTTTAATGTAAGGTCAAATATTGCCAAAGCAGCCCAAACAAAACTGAATTTAATTTTGTACTATTAAATTATTGTGTGCAGACTCTATTTGGTTGACATTTTTGGCATAAACCCAGGCATTTCCTTCATTGGTAAGGTTGTAATCTGAACATCTGAAATCTCAGGCTTATATTTGTGAAAAGCTATGCTGGGCACTGTTCAGAGAGGACTTAAGCCATGCTGCAGCACCTTGGAAATGTGCCTCTGAAAGTCTGCTTACTTGCTACATTTTCTTACAAAAAATGATGATCTTTGCTTCTACAGTCCACCATCAGATATTCTGGAGTCTTCTTACTAGCATGAATTTATGTCTTTTCCATTTTTTTGCTGTTTGCACTCATTAAAGGTAGAGAAGGTTGGTGTTTTTACACCATACAAAAAGCATATAAAACCTATTTGTCTATTTTCAAAGGGAACAACAATAACCGATCCTGACCTGTGCAGTGCAATAGGATGAATTTGGATGACTTTACTTTTTCTCTCCAGGCAGGTGCAGAGTAATACCTCAAAAGAACCATTATTTTGTGCCTTTATCCCAACGTGTACATAAATGCTTGCATAACCCTTGCACAGCTGCTGTACAAACTACTCATGCCACAAGTATTAGTAATCCTAGCAGGGGAGGTTGCATGGAAAATTGGGGTGTGTATGCTAAACCATATGTACCATGCCCCTGAATCATAAAACTTGTGTTGCTGGAGCAGGGAGATCTTTGGAGACTGCTGGTTTTACAGGTCTGTAGGAAGCAGGATTACACACAACAGCTGCACCCCGCAGTTTCTCTCCTGTTACGGCTTATCTTGTGCATTTAAATAAGCAGGAAACAGAATTTGGTCCAACATTATCTTATATGGTCTCAGCTTCTGCTTTTATTTATATTACATTTCCATAGGAACAATTATTTTCACAGTTTATTTTGAATACGTATTAGAGCCACTCAAATTGGAAGTTCTGAGCTGCCAATTCTGAGCTGCATGGGGCTGCAGAGACACAATGTGCATTTTTTTTGTCTCTGGTTCTGCCTCTAAAATAACTTTCTTTATATCTGCTGTGATTTATAGCTGTGTTTCTGAACCCGTCTGAGGCAAGATGGAAGTTGGAGATTCATTTGCTTCTCTAAAGCCCTGGCCACAAAATTCCCTGCCCAAATTGTGCAGAGTAGCACGGTTTGGCCCCGATTCTCCACGGTTTGAGGAACGTTCCAGCTCCCGGTCCAACCAAGGGAGGAGGTTTGCCACATTACAAGTCAATCCCCCAAAGCCTTAGCAGCAGAAAACCATTAATCAGAAGTTTATGCTGGAGGATTTTAAAATAATATGAAGGGACAGTTTCCTCTGCTGGTGTGGGATGGAACTCTCACAGGAACCAGCCCGGGCTCTCCCTGGCTGGATATGGATTGCTTGGTGTCACTGCTGATCCTTTCGTGGAGGATTCTTTAGTTTAAGTGCAACGCTGCAAGAGTTTCTCTTTCCAAGACTGGGACTTCTAAGTTTTCAGTCAGAAAAAACGTGCTTCCTAAATCGTGCTCAGCGTGCACCGAGTTTGCTTTGTAAAGTGCATCTTTTCAGCATTCATCCAAAGCCCTTTCTGCAGTTGTCTGAGCCCCATAGGCGAATATATACTGTTAGACTATTAAGATAATTTTTCAGTTAAGACATCGTCAAACTGCAAGCGGGACAATAGAAACAAAACCCCTTTTGTTCTGACTAAACTGTTCCTAATGACCCCCTCTATAAACAGTGGCACCAGCGGAGGTCTCAACAAGGCTCTTCATTGAGCCCCCTTTGAAAAGGACAAGCAGAGCAGAACATGGGGCAGAAACTCTCAGAGTTACTGCACTTTACTCCGCTTTGGTGGTCTGACCGCAAGAGAGAATCTGTTGTTTTTGTTGTCCAAGGCACCCAAAAAGCATAATTTTTAAATGGATTTCCACAGTTAGCATGCTATAAAGAGCACTAAATATTTGGATTGTCGGGAAAAGAGCAGAAGGAAGTAGTTTGTATGGGTTTTTGTTTGTTTATTTATTTAAATCAAGGAGCTATAAAATAGACTCTTATGAGTTCCATATAAGAGCTTACATTTTTTCTTGAGATCAGTTGTTATCCGTCAAGCTCATGAAAACAAAAATGTGAAGTCCAGACAAGTTAAGATTTTTACATTCCGGAAAGGTCCTCACATTTGTTTTGGGGGTAAATGTCGTCTTTGTGAATAATGTGTTTATCATCAGCAGGGGAAAGGGTTTAGTTGTTTAGTATTTAAAGAAATTGAAGATATGGGGACAAACTGAAATCGCTAAGGATCAAACTCCTGTTCTTCCAGCTGAGTAACTGCAGGATACGTGCAGCACAGACAGTGTGTCTTCACTCAGCTGAGGGCTGTGGAGATTTTGAATCACTTCCTGATTATTCCTGTCCCTATTTCCATGTCCTGAATACATCAGGAAAATAGCACAGGAGACCTTCCACTTCAACAAAAACCTGTTTATGGAGCATGTCACTGTGTGTAATTGGGAAGTGATGACAAGTCGGGCAGCAAAAGTCCATAATTTGTATGATTTTGGAATTATGCTGGCTACATTTGCAAATAGAAATGCCAGTTTCTTTTGAAAGGAGCTGGAGTTTTTGTTCTATTATCTGATTTAATATGGGTATTTCTAACTTAAAGCATGGGCTGCTGCTTTATTTGGACGCACCTACGAAGAGATTGTGGAAGGAGAAGAGACAACATGCATTAAGACTGGGATTCTGAGTAAAAGGATAAATCACGAAAGAAAAAAGTAGCAATATTCGGAACACCTTCAAGTCTCCATGATGTGATGGGCGTCTGAGAGCACTCTGTCATTTCTGGGAAGTGCTCAGCAGTTCACAACTTTAAGTTTTTGTGTTTTGACTATGAATAGTGTCCACACTTGTCCTTTGTAGGAGAGTGGGATGGAAGGTTGCCGTGGTCTTGGGAAAAGGAAGGATTTGTGTAAGGATGAAGGTCCACTGCCCTGTGACAGGATACTGAGAGAAAGAGAAATGTCAAAGAAATCTTTAAGAGATTTCCAGTAGAAACAAAAGAATCTTTGTGAAAGATACTGTTAGCAAGTGTAATGGAAGGAATGGGGAAATCAAAGTTCATTGAGAGGATTTGCAAATTGTTTCTAAGCCTGGAGGCAAGAACAAAAAGCTGAGCATTTACTGTTTACTATATTTGGTGTGTAAGGAAGAGCAATTTGGACATCAAGGGAAATAAACTGCAGGGCCTAAGTAATCTCTTTACTGTAAACTGTGTTGTTGGGCTTGGGATAGAGAAAATGCTCCAGTTAAAGGACAGTTCTGAGGAAGAGCAGCTGAGACTTGACCCCACCTTTTGTGAAAACAACTCTTTTCCCAGCAGTGCAGCCGAGGCCCAGGAGCACATGCCCCTGTTCTCAGTGAATGTGGTTTTATTCTTCTTATTTTTAGGCATCACGCAGTGTGCTGGAACTCTCCTTTTCAGGATTAAATATGGGAGCTGTTTAATGTCATAACTTAAATGTACAGTATTAATTTTGTCTAATCTTTCCTCGGAAATACACGTTTGATGATTGCTTTTAATGAAAATTTCTAGGAAAATAATTTAGCTATATCTGACTAAAATTTGCTGCCTCAGACACTTTCTGGTTGAGAAATCTATCTAAATAACTTTATAGAAATTAATTAATCAGAAAAAATGAATATATGGATTTCTAACTGTGTTTATTCCCATGTAAAGCAGATTTTATTTAATGTTTTGACTAGAAACTCTCATGTTTAGAGGTCATATTAGAGATGTGATAACTGTTAATCATGAAGAACAAGCATGTCAAATGATATTTTTTTCCAGCTTTCATATCATTACCATAGGATAAAGATGAGGAAAAAAGTAACAGCACAAACTTTATATGAACTTTTACTGGTGTAAAATTGCCTTCTCTTGGAAGTGATGGATCTGGTTATACATGTGTCTTCTGAGCCAAAGTATTCTTCTTACAGTCTTTCAGACAATCTTGCAATGCTCTTAGATTTTAATGGGTTTTTAGTGGTTAGTAGTTAATTATCCCAAAGAAAATAAAGCTTATTGCAAGCTTTCCACCTGTATTAACAGCAGTAGGATGGAGGTATATTTTGTAAAGCAGTGATCTTTAATATTTGCTGATTTACAGACTTTGGTAAGTGCCAATTCTTTATGTTGTGCCAAAGAAACTTTTTGGATCCCTGTAAAAGCAGCTCATGGGCTTGTGAAGTAATTTCAAAAATCAGTGATATAGGACAATACAGAATGCACAAATCAAAGTAATTTTCCCCAGGCAAGAGCTAAATGTCTCTCACTCTTCTAAAGGCCAGCAACTTGGACCATGTTGTAAGAGAAGAAATGAATTGAAGAGTTAAGGGTGGTGCACTGAGAATTAGAGTTGTCCAGAAACAGAAAAAATCTAGTGTATAAAAAAATTAACGGTTTTGACATTTGTTTTAGATTTGTCACAGAATGATTTAAAAACAAAACATGAATAGAAAGAATGAGACATCCCAGAATAGCCAACATCCAGTGGCTAGGGTATTTACTTGGGCCCTATCCAAGGAGTGCTTTATGGGATTTGGAGCAGACGTTTGACATAATGTTTTCAACATTATTTTTGTCAGACTGAAATTTGGGCTCTGTAGTGGGTTGAAAAAGAGCTCACTTGGAGTCCTGTGCCTCGTAGGTGAGACTTAGTCACCAGCTGTTTCATCACTCAGTCTCTCTTTGGCCTGGGGAACTTTATTTTCATTTTTTAAAACAAAATTAAGTAGTTGTATTGAGAATGGACAGTTAATCTGTTGTGTTTGGTAGGGTGCTACCATATATTTGGATATTTTTCTGACTTTGAGAGTCAATAAAATACTATCCATATTTCTATTCCATTCTCATTCAGAACAGATTTTTCTCATGGAAATATCTGAACCTGCATTACTATATTTCCACGAGAATCAGCATATTACTTTTTAAAAAATTATTTTTGGCAAGTTAACATTTTCTGATGGAAAAAAGCACTTTTGGACAAAGTTCTCAACCAGCTTTTCTGAGCTGAGACCTACCTCTATCTTGGACAAATATGAGGCATTCAGAATTTTTGTAGGTTTAAGAAGAGATCACAAACGATGTGTAGTCTGAGATGGTGAAATCTGGTGGGCAAATTTGTGGGAATTTCATAAGGAATATTTAGAGTAAAATATAAAAAGACGTTGATGACTGTCTCTCAGCTAATACTGAAATTAGGTTAAATTTGGTATGTAGAGGGGAAAAAAAACCCCAGAAAATTTATTGGGTTGAAATTTCAACCCTTCTCCTTTGCTTTGCAAACATGAATCTTTCAATCCAGTTCTTTCATCCCTGTTCCCACTCTGAATCTCATCAAGCACCACTGGACACACATGTTCAGCTTCTCTTTCTGGTTTAGCCTGTGCTCCTGCCAACCTCCCACTATTTTGTATTCCTTCCTTCCTGCGTCTGTCTGTCTTACACCCTGATCCTACCACAAAGGCACTTCCCTGGTGCTGGGCAGCCTTGGGCATTATTGACTCAGAACTGAGACTTGCAAGTGTCCCAGGGGAACCTAAAGGCTTTGTAGAGGTGCAGAACATGTGTTTCAACAGCACATCTCTCCACGCCTCAGCACTCTCAATTCATTAATCACAACAGTTGATTTTAAACATGTTTACCATGTCTGAGACTGGTTGTTGGAAAGTTGATTACTGGTTTAGTGGCCCTGTTTGGAAATTATTATCCCACGTCTCTGCCTTGTTTTCCAGGGAGAATAAGATGAAAATAGTATTTTGTATTAGACATTAAATGTTGCTTGCCCAATTCCCCAAGCAGTTAGAAGATATTGAAGAGTATTTGGGGGAGTTGTATTTGAGGGAGCTGTGTTTGATGTCACATGTGTCCCCCAGCTCCATTTCCTTGTACAGATTCGGTAACTGTAATGCTTCATTTTTAACATTAATTTCTGGACAACTGAAGTATCTAGAAGTGACAGTGAAGGCCATGCAGCAATTTCTGGACAACTGAAGTATCTAGAAGTGACAACGAAGGCCGTGCAGGGACAGCAAATCTAAGTCATCTCCAGCCCAGGATTTGGGACAGCTGTGCTAATTCATCAACTGAGAAATAAAACAGGGTAATTACCTACTGAGAAGCAAATTTATTAGCTCTGGTGCAAGTGTCTTGTGCTCTTAGAACCTGGTTCAGCTTGTTCTGAGACCAGGTAGTCTGGGCAGGTGCTGCACTCACTATAAACAAGATTCTACCGACTTCTGGTCAGTGGAGATCCTATCACACCTCCTAGTCTGGTTCCCTGGGGAAACCACTTACACAATCTTGGTATTTGTCTGACCCAGTTTCCCCTATGCTGACACATTTATCCCAGGTTATGTGGCTGTTTCAGACACACCAATTCCTTACCAGCTTTGCAAGCATCAGCACCTAAGTAGAGGAAGGAATCCTTATTAATGGGAGAATTCAGCAATCGTTCACAGTGTTTGACAGGAGCCAGACACTGGACTGATTTGCACATTGTTCTGTTATTCCCTGGTGAAAACACTGCTTCGTTCAGCTGCCAAATCAAAAAAAGTCAAGGAATGGCTAGGAGAAAGATGTGAAGGCATGCTAAGGTTCTCCCCAGGGAATACGGGAGACTGCACGTTCCTGCAGGGGGGAGGTGAGAGCCTGGAGGGATGAAGGGGGCTGGAGGCAGTGGGATATGGTGGAGGACAGCGGGGGTTGTTCCGAGAGGGAGGTGTAACAACTGCAACATAAATCCATAAAGAATTAAGCTTCATTAGTTTTACTTTTCAGGGAATAATTTGTTAGGAAAATATCGAGGGCTTAATTTTGCTGTTTTGGATACATTTACAGGCTGATTTAACCCTCCTACCATTCCTGTAGCAGTTGTAGCTGGTACACTGCCTTGCTGTTACACAGCAGGAATCTGCTGTTATTTGACCTGAAAAGATCATTATGGGAGCTTTATTTGGTGTGCATTTAATAAAGCTGTAGCTGTTGTGACTATAACTCATGACTCCCATGTCATTCCGCTGTGGTGTAACCAGCGATTCAGCATTCCAGGCCCATCAGTTCAAAGGGAAGTGTGAGGGACTCGAATGTATTCCAGAGCATTGGGACTTTTATTGCTTTTCTCCTCCCGCACTGCACTGTTAGGAAGATACATTCTCTAGGAACCGAGAAGTACAAAGCGTCCTCAGACCTTGTAGTGCAAAATGTAAAAAGTGATGTTATCTGCAGAAAGTGGACTTTAGATTCTATCAGCGCACATTTAGCATAAAGCATTTCCTATGGTAATGCCTCTCACTTTCCCAGACTTTTAAAGGCTCCAAGTGGCACACAGGCCGCAGACCTCTTTGTAATGTTAATGAATCATCTTAATGGACTGTTTTAGCAGAAACATTCATCACCTTTTGTCCCACAATGATTTTTTTTTGTTATACTTAAATGGTTAAGTAGGCAATAAATGCCTATCAGACCAACCACTATGCTCCAGTAATCCACCTCACTATAAATCACCAGTGGATTATTATTGTCCTGTTTAATTAACACTCTTAAGGGATTCTGTCGTTGGATAGACTTTCACCTTGCACTAAGCAGGCATTAACATTTGAAATAAGAAGTGTGTTTATGTGAAACGTGTTAATCAGCATGACCTGGAACTGGTAGTGGTAGGTTGGATGAAATATGTGCCTGTGTCCATGGATGTGGGTTCCTTACATCAGTTTTCAATGGAAGCTAAAGTCAGATCTATGGAATACTTGCTTAAGTCATAGCAAATGATATTTGCAAATTAATTTTTATTAAGTGTAAAGGATATTTTGTTGAAAATAGCAGGTTTAAAAATTTTAATCCCAGGAGTTAGGAAAGTGATGGTTTTGTGAGCGTCACATGGGTTTGTTTGTGGTCCAGTTCAGTTTTTAGAGGACTGGACCAAACGCTTTTCTTTTCTGAAACAAAAGGTGAGAGGAGAATTCTGATCCTGTTGCTCCTCTGTGAACACTTTTCAGACTTCACAGCCAGAAAGAGTAAGCCAAGGAGCAAGATTTCCTGGGACAGGCAGGGGTGTCCATAGGCTTGGATGCTCTTTGCAGAACAATCCCGGCAGCTTTTTTTGCAAACAAAATTCCCACACTGGGACACAACGTCGATACAGGATCACTGCCAATATACAAACATTTTTATACCTACAGCTCAATGCTGGTTTTCTCCTCTTCGCAGAATATAAAGATGGCAGCTTTTTTTTTTTTCCCTCTTGTAATACAATTTACTAGTAATTTCCTCATCTTTTGTCAGGAGAGAAAGACGTTTGAAAAAGGCTTTGTTAAGGCAGTGTTTCCCATCCATGAAATCTTATCCTGCTTTCTTTGATTTTGTTACATTCGTAATACCAGGAGTGCACTTACCAACTGCTCCTTCTGTGGATTCCAGCAGTAACAGCCATGTGAGATAACCCACTGCTCAATTTCACTTTGCAGACAGAGCAACTACCACGTTCAGAGATTTTTGGAGGTCTTTAAGAGTCTCAACTGGTAGCATAGCTCAAGGGAGCCTGTTTCTTGTCTGCACACAAACCTGGTATGCACATCCCTTTCCTCTTGGCATTTTTGTTAAATTATTTCCCAGTATGAACTCCTGCAAATTAAAGAACAAATAAAACTGCTAAGTGGAACACAAACACACTAAATCTTTTTAATTAAGAGATTGAATCTCTTAGTATAAATTAATTTCCTGAAACAAAACTCCAATTATGTAAGATTAATTCTTTCCTCTGAGATTGCATAGATTTATTGACTAACAAAATCTTCTCTTGCGTAAATGGAAATGTGCTGTTTTATGCAGCCTGCTGATCAGAGGCAAAACCATAGCATTAACATTGTCACTGGGCATTTTTATTTCACTTGCACACCAATCTGCCAGGTTTCATTCTACGTGTATCTGAAAAAGTGTGAAATGGTTCACAACTGAACATGTGGGAAATAGCACAAAATATTAAAGGAGTTTGAACAAGATGAGAAATTAAACTAAGCTCAAAAAGAGTATGTTGGTATTGCAAGAGGAACTGCAATGACAGGAATAAGAGTATTTTTTGTGCAGGGCAGTGTTGTGAGGAGGTGTGTGTCATTGATCATACAATAGTTTTTACAGATCATTTAACAGAGATGCACAAAACCCACACAGTTTCAAGTGCAGGCATGTCCTGAGAAGAATCTCCTTCATTCCCTCTAGACACACCCAGCTCATTAAATCCACCATTGCCTAGCAGTGAGCCCCAGGGTTCAATCTTTTCTAGAGCACTGTAACCACCCAACCTTTTAGCTCATACAGTGGGCAGCCAAGAATTCATGTCCATGCATATAGTAGGACTCATAGCCAATATTTCCTACAGTTTCCTCCTCTCCATCACAATCTGGATATATAAAGGTTTGGTTTTTTGGGGGTGGCTTCTGGGGTTCTTGTTTTCTGTTGAGTGGGGTTTTTTTGTTTGTTTGTTTGTTTGGGGTTTTTTTGATATGTGAAACATCAGTGTTCCTTTTGAATTACTTTCTTACATCCTAAAGCAATAGCCTCTATGAGGGTGGCAAGATAAAGTCTAGTAAAATCAGGAATCTGCTCCACGTAGGTAGCTGGCCCTGAGAAACTACAGCACAGGTGGATATTGAATGTCTTCAATAGTCCAGCCAGGTTTTATCAGAACAGGTCATCAACCTGTAGGCTGCCCAAACCTGTTCCACTGCTTCCACATTGATTAAATATCTGGAGGCATTTACACCTATATCAAATTCTCCATAATCTATTTTATCTTAATGACACCCAAGTTCTTTTTCAAGCTAGAGCAAAAATGTTCCCTCCAGTGGTGAGAAAAGATGGTCTATCTCCTTAATGTACTTCAGTACATTCAATTTCCTTGAAGCCAAACTATGATCTCACATTCTCATGGACTGAAATATCAGTGGGACTGCAGGGAGTACAAAGGAGGTAAAACCTGCCTGTGTATGTGCAGATGTCAAGGAATTTCAAACTAGATTTTTTCATTCGATTGCAGACCTGACAAACAGGGTGAAAAGAAGGACTAGAGGGAGTGTGTAGCTTACAGCTGAGTTCTGATGGCCAAAATTCCTTCTGAATCTCAATACCTGTATCATCCAAACAAGATGGAGGATCTTGCCTGTAGTTATCACCTGTTCCTGTAACCTGTGGATTTCCACTATCCTTCCTCTGTGTTTGGTCCCAGCCTATTTTGCTGCTCTTACTCTCTCTGCCCCAGGTAACATCCTGCAAAGAGCTTGAGCACTGTGTTCCCTCCATTGTAGTTCAGGCTTCTAAGTGGTTGTCTTTTTTCCTGTTCTCCCTCTCCTCTCTTTCCTTTTTTTTCTTTTTTTTTCCTTACTTCCCTTATCCATGACAGCAGGAGCCAAGGGAAAGAGTGTGGGGATATGTTAAAAATCTGAAAAGAACCCTAAGCCTCAACTGAGTGACATGGAAAAGATGGAAAAAGGCTGATTTTTCACTGCCTTGTTCAACACAGTAAGGATCATCAGAACTAATTAAGACATGGCAGGTTCAAGGGGACTCACCTTTGAGAAGGAGTAGTTAATCTATGAAACTCCCTGTCACAGGACATGTTGTATGTTAGAAATGTGTGTGTAAAGATCCATTGAAGAAAAATTTGATGACTACAAAGACACCACAAGAAGTCGTTGAATACAAAATCCCACCACTAATTCCTGAAATCTTTGAGTCACAAACACACTGGGAACACATCACTAGACACTTTTTTAATATCCTTCTCATGATGTCCAGTATTGCTTGCTGTCAGAAGAAGAATATTAGTCTAGGTGGACTTTGGATGAACAAATAGAAAAAGCCTTATGCTTTTTATTAAGAGTAGAAGGCAGAATGCAATTTATCTTTTAATTGTCAAAAAGGACTACAAAGTGTTGTGGTGTTTGTTCTCTTTCTATTTTTCCATCTCTTAATCCAGTCCAGGGAAGGATGGTAGATGTTTCTTATATTTTGTTGCCAGCTGCTCTAAAAAGTTCATATAAAAGCTTTTCTCATCAAGAAAATTTATGTGGAGATTTATGAGCCCTTGCAGCAGTACATTGAAGCACAGACATTATTAAATCAGATCCAAACTGATGGATCCAGTACAACGGGAGTGAACTCTCAGGAATGGCTTTCAAAAAAAAAAGTTTCAAACAATAGTCATTCTGATAAAGCATAAAACAATATTTATATACCTCCTGTCATTATCTTTACCATTGCAAATTTTCTGTAGAGACAGCAATCAAATGGTAAGAAAGCCTTAGTTTGCCTGTGGGTGAGTCCATTTCTTGGGTTTTAACATTGTAGAGAAAATTATGTCACCAATGTTGTAAACATTTTGCGTTTCTTGAATAGAGAGTCTGCATTGAAAATATTAACCACTGGCCTGTGGAAACTGAAAAGTTGCAAAGGAAAGGAAACCAATTTTCTCAGTGGGTACTGAACAGCTGAATGGGTGGAACTGTGTTTGAGAAGCACTAAAACTGGTATAAGCCACCTGAAAAGTGCCAGTGGATTTAAAATCCTAAGGGAAAGGTGAAAATTTGTAGGTGTCACAAAGTGCCTTAAATATCTATAGTTTAAGTGATCAAAATTAACCCCTTTAGTCTTGCACACATGTTCCTGTGTAGTGTTCTAAACCAATGCTTAGATAAATACCACAGCTGATGTAACAAATACCTGGAAGTGCATGTAATAAATACAAGAAAAAACCTGTCTTGATTATTCAAGTAGCTGCTGCCAGTTAATTAGCATGCTCAGTTTCTGGGCCAATGGATCTTTGCAGTTTCCTTTCAGTAGATTTTCTTTCCAACATTTTTTTTTAATCCCATTGGACACAGTGGTGCAATGGTGCCCAAACAATTCAATGAATTCATTATGAAGAGCTAATTTTTGATTCAGGGAGATGATAGTCAATATTACATTGCAAATTAAGCACTTATGGGGTTTGCTTGTACAAAAAGAATTAATTTCTCACCAAAATACAGCACTCTGTCAACTACTAGTTGCATAGAAAGGATTTTAAACAAAACCGGGTAACATATGTATGTGAAATGAATGTGTGATAAAATGTGTGATTTGTGTAATATTGAAGATAGGAAATATCTGAAACAGTAAGAAACCAGAGGATGGCAATTTTTTATTTTCTATTATGTTTTTCAACTGTGCTCATACTTGGGTGTTGTTTTTGTAGTTGTTGAGGGTTTCTTGTTTTTGTTTTTCAAAGAATGCCTGAAAAATGACTAACATTTTTTCCTAATTTTCAACTGAACCTCCCACGCTGTGATTTATGGCCGTGGCTTCTTATTCTGTCTTATGACACTACCTACCCAGAAGAACTTGGCTGTCACCCCTGTGTCTGCTCTTCAGGCAGAGATCAGCCTCTGGCCTCTTTTTTGCCAGAACAAGTAATCCCAGCACCTTCAACCTCTTCATTTAAGTCCTGTGCTCTTGACCCAGAGCACCTCAGTGTCCCTCTGCTGAACCTCCTGTTGATTCCCCACGTGCTCTTGAACTGGGGGAGCCACAACTGGGTGCAGCACAACCAGCCCCATCTATTTCATGTCCCAAATTTCACTGCATTGCTCCTTTTTCCTTGCCAAAATGTGCTGGTACACACAGATGTCTGTGAGCATGTTGTGCCTTTTTAAGTCAGTGTAAGAAAGGGTTTAAAGACTTCAGCCTTTTCCTCATTGTCGTTTTTAGGTCAATCACCTTTCCTTATTATTAGCAAGGCCGTATTTTTCTGCTATACTTGGTTTTAGACACATTGACTTCTATGCAGGACACACGAGACAGAAACTCCATCCCTTTATTACCACCTAGATAATGGTTAGAAAAAAGAGAGTATGACAGGTTTTTCCATGGATGAATAACTTCTGTGCCCTGGGGACTGTAAATAGCTGGTATAAATCAATGCAAATTGGCTATTACTAATCTTGCCAGTAATGAAGTGAGAATGAATGGAGTACAAAGATGAACTTTACATATCGTTAGCACCAATCTGCCTCGCTGCACTTATGGGCAAAGCTCTACCTAGGAGGTCACTTGGCAAAACTTACAGGTTTTTCTTTTGAAAACAATGATTAAAAAAGAGCATTTTTGCTGTGCAGAAATGTCTCCCAAATATCAAGTCCATTTGGGGATTTTACAATTATGAAAACTTGAAAACAGTTGTTTCATAATTCCTCAAACACTCAGCAGCAAGTATTTTTATTAGAGTGTTTTAGCATCACTGATCCCAGTGTATAATTTAAAATGTTTATTACAAGTGTGTCATGTAAAACATTGAAATGTATCATTTCAGAGTAAAAGTTTGCTTTCAGTTTAATTTTCTGACAGAAGACTAAATGATCTGTAATACAGAAAAAGAATCAAGACTCTCTTACTGTTACCTCATAATAGTAGAAAATTAGTATAAATGAGGATGATGACTGTATATTCTACAAGAATGTTTCTTGTAAAGCAGGCACTATAAAATTTGTGAAATGAGAAGTTTTCCAGTACAATTGGAAATAGGTTTGAATATCTGTAAATACCAGCTTTTGCATTCTATAAATGATTCTTTTCTTTTTATTCAACATTAGCAGTGACTAAATACCTCTGATAGGGGTACAGTGACCTCTTCGGTTTGTGTTATGTTGTTTTTCTCTCCACACAAGAAGAATAAGTACAATGTGAAAGTGAAATAAGTCCCTGACAGATGCACACCTCTGAAATGAAAAGATGGGATCAGAGTGTTATGAAAACCTTCTGGTCAGTCATCTTTCTCCAGTCTCAGAATTTGAAGGCTAGGCCTTCATTTTTCAGAATACATTTCAATAGGAAAAAAAAAAATATTTTATTCCCTAATTGCATCTGTTTGCCTAACTGAATTTTTCTATTTTGGCCATTTTGTCCTGTTCTTTCCAGCTGTAGCCTGAGAAATTTCATTTGGCCTTGCATTTTAGTTATCATTTTCTTCCTACTATCCACTCTTTTGGTTCTTTCTTTGCCATGAAAGTGTTTAGGTAATAATTTGGTTGCTGCACCAGAATGAAACCTCATTTCTTTTTCCCAAGGACTCCCTGGGAATCCTTTTGCCACAGCCTTGTTCTCCCTATGGAGGTTATATGAGATTGTTCTTGTGGCCATTCATTCCATCAGTATGAGTGGACAATCTGATTCCCATCAGCTCCCATGGGTAGAGCCATGATTCCCAGAAAACATACCGTCAGCACAGCACTTGGAAATGTTAGAATTCCTTCCAAATGCCAGGCCAGGAGTGGTGATGTTTCACAGTGTGTCAATAATCCCAATACATACACAAATCTGTAGGGATTTGGATCCTTCCAGACAACTGATGATGTGTAATTGTCTTCCTTCTATTAATTATGCAAAATATTTTATTGCAAATACATTTTTGTGAAGCTGAGTGTGTATTTTCCTTTGGCAACTTTTTAGCTTGTTGGTAAAAATGGCTGTCTGTAAAGTTTTGCCTTTCTCTGTTAGAGTATATAAAATATGTGTTTAGAAATATATTAATATCAATTTTAGATTTATAATCAAGAGTTCTTGAGAAAATATTAAAAATCTAGAATGTTTTTAATGTCTCCAATAGGCAACATTTTGGGGTTTTTACTACTCTCCTTAAATGTCACAATGTAATGTTTGGCAAACCCAGTTTTCTGGAAGTCAATAAACATTTCAGCAAATGTATATAGGATACGCACGTTCCACAGGAATTAATTAAGGAATGATTTTAAAAGATATTTTAATTGAAAATAAAGATTTTGATGAATTGGCCATCACAATATGGCTGAAATCTCTAGGAAATCAATTTACTTTAAATTTAAAGGAGCAGTTCTCTCCTGCTTGCATCTTTAAGAAGGAAGAGCCAATATAGTGTAAGAGCAGCTATTCAGCAACACCTATTATTTGCTTACATGACATGACTAACGTGAGGCACCCTGTCATTAAAATGAGAGTTAGGAATTGGCTCTCCTGATTTGCTTCTTAGCATTCCTTAATTTTGCTGAGGATATGATCTCATCCAGCTCTCCACACCAACTAAGAATCTGGATTGGTTGATGAGCTTGTTAGTTTTCCTTCTGATGAAGTATCAAACTTTACTGAAGGGCTGAAAGAAAACCTTCATTTAAATGTATAAAGAAAATTTTAGATAATCTTTTCTTAAGACTAATGGATGGATCAGCAAGTATCTTCAGCAATGCCATTTCTATATTTTTTATTTCTTCTCCTTGCCCTGCTAGGGTCTTGCATTCCTGGCACTCAAAACTCCCTGTGAGTGGATCCAAACATGGAATCATTCCAATGCAATGCATGAGAGACCCTTCAACATTACAGAGTAGAGGACATGCTGAAAAATACTGAAATAATAAATTAACACTACATCAGGTTTCTAGAAGGGAACTCTCCCTGCTAACAAGTGCTGGATCCACCTGTCACCCACCTTTTCCTAAGACACAAACAGGAATTCTTAACACAGAAAAAAATACTTAACCTAGAAAAGGTACTACTGCTGGCAGCAAGTGGCTATTTACTGTTCACTTATTGTTTATTAAAATTATTATTGTTTATTAAATTTGGTGTGCTAATACCAAAAAAGCTTGGCTTTTGCAGAGGCACAGAGATGTTGAGTATTTCTTTCTAACAATGTGTATGTTGTTATCAGAAGGCTGATAACTGAGATGTGAGAGCTGTCAATCAGAGACTACAGCAAGTAATTTCATTAATATTTTTGCACTGACTTAATTAGATATGGCGTGTTTTTTAATGATTTAGTTAAGCTGATGCAACATCCTGTCATGGACATAGATGCAGATGTAGAGATGTTCTCAGTATGTAAGTAATCATAGCAAATTGTAATAATAGATCTTAAATTAGTAAATTAAATAAAGGATCTTAATCAATTGCATCATGATCTGATTGAAAGTTCCCTTTCTACTTTACCATTTTGTCATATGTTATTTATCAGACAAAAAGTATTCTTCCATAAAAATCACTGCAGCTATGCATGGACACTGTGCATTTCTCTGTGTGGGAAAAGTGACTACAATAGCTATTTCTGAACAAACTATCCCTAATAGCTCCCTGTGTGGATATTCTAGTCTGCAAAAGTCACGGGTCAAATAAGTCGTTGCAGAATAGCTGATCCTGCAATAGCAATTCCACTTTCCAGCATAGAAAATTCCTTAGTTCACAGCTCCAAACTCCTGTTTCTGCCAGAAGATTTTCTCTTTAGAGAATAGCATAAATTTGTTCTATTCAATCCTTTAAGGCCTGAATTCAGCACTGAACTCCCTTTGGGAACAATACACGAGATCAGCCAGGGAGAGCTTTATATTATGGAAGTTTGTATGTATGTGCACAGATTCCACAGTTTTATTAAACACACATTTCATTAACACCTTCTTGTAGCTGTGAGCTGTATACACTTTTGGCTGTGATTCTTCTGGTCCAGTACCTTCTAGATCCCCAAACCAACAGACAGAAAGCTGCCTGGAAGAAGATCCATCAAGCCAAACCCAACAGTTGGTAGCTGTCATCACCAGCTGCACTGAAAAAAGGCAATACAGAGCAAAATGCCACCCCTTCCTCCATGCCTGAGTACAGGGGATGGGTTACAGCAATGACATGCAGCTGACACACTTGAGTTTGCTCTGAGTACAGAGAAAAGCATGGTTTATGAATATGCAAAAAGACTTTGAAAAATATTTGAATGCACTAAAAATGTAAACTGGAAGACAACACAGAGACTTCACCGAAAGCCAGTTGACACTCTCTCTGCATCCAGATTTTCTGCATCCAGAACTGCTTGTACAACAGCTCAGTAAGGCATCTTTTGGGCTGGATTCATGTTTATATTTGAATCATGGGTTTTGTCTTCTAGTCCAGTAAAAATAAAAATGAACAAACCAAGATAAAACATCTATGCTAGTTTTTTATTTGATATGCTTTATATTGAGCTTAGGACCCTCAAAAGCAAAGGTTGCCATTTATCCAAAATGACATCACAGTGCCCTCAGCATTTTTGTGGTGCGGAGCAATTAACAGTAGTAGCTTAATTAAAATCACCAAGTGCATTCTAAAGGATGACATAAGGTTGATATTAATCTAGGATTTCAAAAATGAAGTAGAGTGTTAATCAGCTGCCCCACCCACTTTGTTATTTATATGGTCCACAGCACTCAGTGTCAGAACTCCTACATCATCCTCTGACTTCATTTTCCCCAGGCATTATTAAATAGTTAATAAAAAAATGTCTAAAATCTATCCTGAGTTTTACCTGTTGTCATAAATCTGGGACCATGACACCACTGGTGTAGCATTCACTCAAATGAAATAACAGATTTTTGTTCAAATATCTTTAATATACAGCAGGTGGCATTTTGGGGTTTAAAAAGCAAAATCACACCAGTCTTCATGCTTTCTAGGATTTTACCAACAAAAGGGAGACAGAAAATAAACAAGATATTCTATTTTTTAAGAAACAGAAGAAATGGTGCAGCCGTTTCCAAGACTGCTGTGTTCAAACCATCACATGAACATGGAATAGAAGACATTCTTGCTTTCCAGTTATGCTTTAGCACAAATGTCTTCCATTTGTTTGTTTTGACATATTTGTCCTTTAACACATTTCTTTTTAATAAGGATTTTTCCTATTAGGCTGGAGGAGTGTCCTGTCTTAGTGTGAGACCAGTTTAGGAGTAAGGAATAGTGGCTATGATAGTACTGGGCTCAAACTTCTCAGCACGTAAAAATTATATGTCCAAATGTTCAGTCAAAGAGTGCTGCCTGTTTGTACTTAATTACTGTTGATGGACCAGAATGCACACAGAATTTATGCTAAATTGGGAAAAGACATTCTTTTATTTCATTTACTTTGCATTTCTTTGTCTCAAATCTTTGTCTGGCCCTGCCACCAAAAATACATTACTATTCCTAAAAGCATTAAAAAATGTGGATCTCAAAATTGACAGAGGTTAGATGAAAGTTACTTTTCCTTTTAAGAATGGCTTGTAGAGTTTATTTTTGGCTGAAAGATAAAACACCGAAAGAAGGGATGGTAACAAAACCCCACTTCCTCTTACAGTAATTTGGCTCAGTGCAAAGTAAATATTTTGCAGGTGTTTCTCACTCTGGAGCCAGGTAAACTGAAAACGTGCATTAGTTTTGGGCTGTTCTTTTTAACAACCCATGTTATTTGGAAGGAGATATCCCATTTGAAGTTGTGAGCTGTTAGCAGTGAATGACTTTTCATCTCCTGTTTCTCTGGGCTTTGCTCGTTAGAAAAAGATCAGCAACTTTTCATGTAGCTGGCAGGTGATAGATGTGGGTCCTGTTTCATCCTGGCTGATTCACAGTAAAATCTGTTGGCTCACAAATTGTCTGTCCTTCCAAGGATTGTCCAGATCACAGTTAAGGATGTTGGAAAGAAATTGAAGCTTGTTGGAATACAATAGGCATACTCTTAAGAAGCTCTTAAATGGCTGGTGGAGAGTTTTTTCCTTCTGTTCTTATTGTACTTTTTAAGCCTCCAAATATCTCCCTAACATTCCTGTCTGGCCTAAATCCTGTTTGCACTAGATCACTGCCTTTTATACAGGGTTCTCCCCTTTCTTAGCTCGAGTAAAAGACTGGATTTCACGTGCTGTTTGATGTTAGTTGACAATAGGGAGATCAGATCTATTGGTACTCCTACCAGTCTATGAAAGGAATAAAGGACGGATCATTTGGAGAGAAATACTTATCCCAGCAATGCAAATCAAACTTAATGTACAAGACTAACTACATACGAAAAGAGGAAAAATCTTTTATAAGGTATGCAGTGAAGGAAATGCAAAAGCATACCTTTTTTTTTTTTTACGTATTTGATATATAATTTGTTTTACTCATGCAATTATTTATGTATGCAAAATCAGTAACAAGCAAGTGAAAATCTTGGCACCAAGATAAATCTACATTTTTGTTCTGTATCTCTCTTTTGTTGTGGAGTATGTAGTGATAGCAAAAGGTTTTGATCCAGGCAGGTTTTTCTTCAGCAGTTACAGACAGATGTTGAAACAGGCATCAAACAGCTCAAACAGAGTATTTTAGAAGGGTCCTGATAAGAGTGTGTGGTTTAAATAGGAGAAATTAAAAGAACTTTTTGGTAACAGAATATTTTTTGAAGCAAACAAATCTGAAAGTGTTTCATTACCTATCACACCTGTTTTATCAAGGATTAATGAAATCGTGGTGTTAAATTAACAGCTTCAAAGCGGTAGCGTTTTCTCTGCCATCTGTGGTGCCACCTACTGCACAACTTTGTAGAGGCAGGACAAGAGAACTGCATCTCTTCACTGCTGCTTTCGTGTCTTTCTTCCCATTTTAATATTTAATAATGGTTCCTTATTTCCTTTCCTAGTAATTTTCCTTCATATGTATGTTTTTTTCTTCATAATATATATATGTATATATATATGAAATACATACACATTTATATATCTATATATTTCTATACATTTCTATATATATAAAAATGCAGTCATTACTTGTAATTCATTTTGGTGGATCTTTTGATAAGCAGATTTTAAAAAGTGAAAATAAATACAGAAAGAAGAATTTAGGAAATTAACCTGCTCATTTAATTTATTGATTGTAGTTTATTTATTCATAATTTTCTGGATACGAATTTATCTTGTTATATACATATATGTTAGATATATATGTGCAGTATTAAGGTTGAAGCATGGAAATTTTTTTGTTATTTTGTTTTGATCTTTTGATTCTTTTTCTTTTTTTAAATGCAAGTAGAAGCTTGGAGTTTTTTAGTTTTTTAGCTTTTTTAAAGCTGCTGTTATCTGCTGTGAAGAAGAGATAAGTCATTAAATTAGCTTCTCTCAAGTTGATGTGTTTAGTTTTAGTCTGTTGCTGGGGGCATGGTATAATTCTGTCAGTTCCATATCAAACAAAAATCTGTTGATTTTGATGTNCAACTTTTCATGTAGCTGGCAGGTGATAGATGTGGGTCCTGTTTCATCCTGGCTGATTCACAGTAAAATCTGTTGGCTCACAAATTGTCTGTCCTTCCAAGGATTGTCCAGATCACAGTTAAGGATGTTGGAAAGAAATTGAAGCTTGTTGGAATACAATAGGCATACTCTTAAGAAGCTCTTAAATGGCTGGTGGAGAGTTTTTTCCTTCTGTTCTTATTGTACTTTTTAAGCCTCCAAATATCTCCCTAACATTCCTGTCTGGCCTAAATCCTGTTTGCACTAGATCACTGCCTTTTATACAGGGTTCTCCCCTTTCTTAGCTCGAGTAAAAGACTGGATTTCACGTGCTGTTTGATGTTAGTTGACAATAGGGAGATCAGATCTATTGGTACTCCTACCAGTCTATGAAAGGAATAAAGGACGGATCATTTGGAGAGAAATACTTATCCCAGCAATGCAAATCAAACTTAATGTACAAGACTAACTACATACGAAAAGAGGAAAAATCTTTTATAAGGTATGCAGTGAAGGAAATGCAAAAGCACACCTTTTTTTTTACGTATTTGATATATAATTTGTTTTACTCATGCAATTATTTAGGTATGCAAAATCAGTAACAAGCAAGTGAAAATCTTGGCACCAAGATAAATCTACATTTTTGTTCTGTATCTCTCTTTTGTTGTGGAGTATGTAGTGATAGCAAAAGGTTTTGATCCAGGCAGGTTTTTCTTCAGCAGTTACAGACAGATGTTGAAACAGGCATCAAACAGCTCAAACAGAGTATTTTAGAAGGGTCCTGATAAGAGTGTGTGGTTTAAATAGGAGAAATTAAAAGAACTTTTTGGTAACAGAATATTTTTTGAAGCAAACAAATCTGAAAGTGTTTCATTACCTATCACACCTGTTTTATCAAGGATTAATGAAATCGTGGTGTTAAATTAACAGCTTCAAAGCGGTAGCGTTTTCTCTGCCATCTGTGGTGCCACCTACTGCACAACTTTGTAGAGGCAGGACAAGAGAACTGCATCTCTTCACTGCTGCTTTCGTGTCTTTCTTCCCATTTTAATATTTAATAATGGTTCCTTATTTCCTTTCCTAGTAATTTTCCTTCATATGTATGTTTTTTTCTTCATAATATATATATGTATATATATATGAAATACATACACATTTATATATCTATATATTTCTATACATTTCTATATATATAAAAATGCAGTCATTACTTGTAATTCATTTTGGTGGATCTTTTGATAAGCAGATTTTAAAAAGTGAAAATAAATACAGAAAGAAGAATTTAGGAAATTAACCTGCTCATTTAATTTATTGATTGTAGTTTATTTATTCATAATTTTCTGGATACGAATTTATCTTGTTATATACATATATGTTAGATATATATGTGCAGTATTAAGGTTGAAGCATGGAAATTTTTTTGTTATTTTGTTTTGATCTTTTGATTCTTTTTCTTTTTTTAAATGCAAGTAGAAGCTTTGAGTTTTTTAGCTTTTTTAAAGCTGCTGTTATCTGCTGTGAAGAAGAGATAAGTCATTAAATTAGCTTCTCTCAAGTTGATGTGTTTAGTTTTAGTCTGTTGCTGGGGGCATGGTATAATTCTGTCAGTTCCATATCAAACAAAAATCTGTTGATTTTGATGTTGAATTGTTGGAAAGAGCCACAAGAGATTTTACATAAATATTTCCGGAGTGATCTCAAAATACCTAAAGGCCAAAGTCTTAAGATGAAAGATCTGAAAATTTCAATTTATTATTCCCCTTTCTTTCACTTTCCTCTGTTAATTGAAGCACCTTGTGCTCATATCATCATAGCCTGAGGTTTTCTTCGAATAAATCAGTGCATGAATTTTTTAATTACCTGCCCAAGCTGGATTTGGATGGGTTACTCTTACAAGTAAAGAAGAAAGGTTCAGCAGCTAATGGAGCAGCAGGAGAATCCAGCTGCCTCCAACATTTTAAACACTACCTCATCTAATTTGCTAACAACAAGTCTAAGCACCACAATGTTTGAAATGCTGTTGGCTGCGAGCTGGATCGAGCACAGCTTCCAATATTGCTGACTGCTGTGTACAAAAGATGATTATACCAACAATGGGCTTTAAAAATTTTTCTCTAGAAAGGACAAGCCTTAAGACATTTATGTCCTAAGAAACTGCTAACACGCTCAGAGTGACCACTGTCAGGAGTCAATTATGGTGGCATTTTTAAGAGTTGAAAACACACCTTGATATCATAACTGCAAAGGTAAAAGCTGTTTAAATTTCTAGGATTTGCTTTTCTTTCTTAAATCTCATCTTCCCTGGAAGCCAGTGGTCCATGACTCTTAGAATTGGGGGTTTATTGGTTGTTCAGAGCACAAGATTTTAAGAGAGCATTGAAAAAGATTTGAATGCGTATCACAAGACTGTTGCAAACTTTTGGAATGCTGAATGATAAAAATAGTGTTAAATCTTTAATCTCAATAGAAGTTGAGCTGCGTTGTGCAGGAGAAAGTGGATTTTTCAACAGCTGGAGTTGCGCTGGAAGTTTTGGCTCTCTCAGCTTTCCTCCAGCCACTTAAGAGTCAGGAACTTCTGATATTAAGGGGAGAAGAAAACGGCTGGTTGCTCGGAAAGGATGAGAAAAGTACTGACGGGCCATTTGGCCGCTTTCTAGGCAGCCTGGCCGGATTTGTTGCAGAAATGCGGGTGCTGTGGGGTTTGTGCGGGGACATCTCCTCACACGGCGGCGCCAGGGCCGGGTGTGAGGGGCAGAGCCACGGCCGGGGGCGGGGCCACCGCCCGTCTGTCAGCGAGAGCGGGAAACGCCATTGGTCGGTCAGGAAGGGCGGGAAAAGCCCTCAGAGGACCGGGAAGGGTGGGAAAAGTCTTTGGCTGTTCAGAAAAGGCAGGAAAAGGCTTTGGTTGGTCATAAAGGGAAGGAAAAGCCCTTGGGCGGTGATAAAGGGCGGGAAAAGTCATCTATCAGTTAGGCAGAGCAGGAGAAACCCTTGGTCATTCAGGAACGGTGGGAGAAGCCCTCAGTTGGTCATGATGGGTGGGAAAAGCCTTGAGTTGGTCAGGACAAGCAGTGCCAGCTCCTGCTCATTAGAAAGGGAGGGAAAAGTCCACAGCTGGTCAGTCAGGAAAGGCTGGAAAATCTCCACTTTGGTTTCTACAGAAAATTTCTGCCTGTTCTCTCTGTGCCAGTGGTTTGAGCTCAAATCATGGGTTTTATGTCCAGCATGCAGAAGAGCCATTTCTAATTTCTTTTGTCTCTTCTAATGTGGCTTCATCCCTTCCAGAGAAGCTGATCTGTGCCAGCCCTCATGGAGCAGCACAGTGTGTGCTCCACTGAAGTGCCAGCTGGGAACAAGGCCAGCTTCAGAGAAACAGGTCTGTCTGGTCATGAGAGCCACATCCCCAGGTAAAAGATGTGAAAAATAGCACCTGTACTCTCTTTCTGTGGTAGTGCTTTAATAGGCAGCACACCGTTGTACATAATGGGCTCATGTTGAAGTAAAAGTCATACACCCCTACAAAAACAAAGGGGCTCTTACACTGCAAACAGCATCTCTGTTCCCTCAGACCTCTCCAAAAAGTCTGTGGCTACAGTCAGAAATACAGGAAACCATTACAAAACGAGCATACTGAATTACACAAACAAAAAACCCTCATCAATTTTTAAAATCTTTCTGCACAGAGTATATCAGCCTCAGAGGGTAGAACAGACTAGGTACATCATAAAGGTATTTTAAAAAGGAAAGGATGTTATTACACTGTTATTAGTTGAGAGTTCTCGATCTCTGACAGGGTATAGGAAGCTCATGACTTTAGTGATGCACAGTTCTTAGTTTTGGAGTGTGTTGTTTTATTACACTTTTTTTTTAATTTGTAGTTTTCTTCTGTGTCTTTATCTTGTTGGCTTGATAAAGCTGCTATAATATTCATATTTTGTGCTATTTATGTTGAAGATCAGTATTTGTTCTATACAGAAACAAGTATCCATTCCTGCAGCAACCTGCTAGAAATGATCAGGTTTATTACACGAGCTGTGCAGCATCTTCCCCTTCTCTGCTCAGATGTCTCTGTTAACTAAACCACAGTGAATTTTAAATAGGCATACTTGGCCAGTGTCATATGTTTTTTTAATTAAAATTCAGATAATCTCTGCAAAAAGAGGCAGAATGTCAGCAGGGGGTACATCGACTTGCTGTCTTCTTCCTCCTATTTTGCATTTTGCATATTGCATTTACAACTTCTATTGGCTAACAAATTGAGAAATTGAGGTTGAAGTAGAAACCTGGACTTGCAAGATTTTGAATTTGAGGGAAGAGACGAGGAGTCTGAAATTTAGGAAATCTTGGGATTAATTACAAAGCTATTATACAGTAGAAAATGAACTTCTATATTGGCTGCATGAGCAAGCCTTGTATTATCAGCACTGCAAATGCTTCACTGTTTTACATTTGGAAAGTCATTAGTCTCTCTGTGTACAGATTTATTCATCTGAAAAACAGAAAAAGTCTTACATTGTATTTGTTGAACAGTTTAATATTAGTGGACAAAAATGTTAGTAATACTAGCAGATTTTTTTTAAAAATACAGATACTATTATGGATAACATTTTAAAATAAAAGGTTAATACTCTCTAGAAATTGCTTAAAAAATAACTATAATCCAGTTTCAGCAGAATTGGGAGTATGTGGCAACTGAACTATAAAATGGAAGAAATATATTCAGCTGATAGAAAGGAGGTTTAATGACAACTCATTCCTGTTTAAGGGGACTTGACTCTGCTTTGAAAACCATTCTTGATGATTTTGCAATGGGACAATTCATTTTGTGAGGCCTGTGCTGGTATTGACTTATCTTTTGCAGAATATTACTTAATGACAAAATTGGACTTTGCTGATAAAACTTTGAGCTAAAATAAGTTCCATATATCCTATTAATTCCTACCTAGACTTATGATACTGTAAACTTGTAATTTTAAGGACAGCTGTAAAGTTGGAGTCAGATTGCTTATGAAAATAAAAAGCATCTGTCATAACACTCAAACCAGGGATTTGTAAGGAATCTGCTGCAAGGTTACTTTGTCTTTTTAGCTGAAAGATACAGATTTTATTCTTTTCACAGTGTGTCTGTCGAGATTGAGCCTTTGTATAATTAAAGCCCTTAACAGTTTGTTCAGGGCAGAAGATCAAAAGGTTAATGTGCAATGGTACAACAGGAAGTATTTGTACTCTTGAACACTTTTTAAATTTACAGCATTTAAAAACAACTTTGCTGAAATCACAGCCAAAGCCAATATTACATCATTTATAGTAAAACATTAATCATTAGTCACAAACCAGCCGCTCGAGCTAAAAGTTCAGCTGGTGAAAAATTTGATGGTTTCAGGACTGAATAGAAATATAGTTTAAATCGTGTACTCAGTCTTGCATCTGGAGGGGAAAGGCAAAGGTTTTAAGGAAACTGAGCAAAACAAAATTAAAAACCTAAAGTGTTCCTCGATATTTCTAAAACAAATGTATGCTTGAAGCAGTTTGGCATACATGATTTTTGTAACAGTGGGGATAGTTGATCAAAATTCCAAGTAGAATGAGATTTTATCACATGATCTGTATCACTAATTGTCTTGATTTCAGTTCTGAAGTTCTTGAAGCAATAGAAAATGTTATTCAAGGTGTACTTCAAAGCTTGGCCCAAAAAAAAGCACCTGTTCTCACACTGGCAAACAGAACAGACTGGAGGAACATTGAGTAAGTAACATATATTTTAAAGTCCTGCTTTCTACTAATATAAATGCCATGAGTATAAATTTGATTATATAACTTCCAGAAAAGTTAATCATACATAGTTCTATAAGTATTAGGATCAATAAATATTTAGTCTTCTTAAAAAGTAATGGACAAATAAAAGGTAAATTCTTAGTAACCACTCGGAACAGGCATCATGTAATAAGTAATAGCAGACCACAACATAAAGGGGAATGTAAAACTACTGTAATAGGGGTTGGAAAGGAAAGGGAGGTCCTATAAACAAGCATTTTCTGGAAGCAGTAGAAACTAGAAATGATAAATTGTGTTAGAGTGAAAAACCTGTTCTAGGGTGGAAGAAATTACTATTGATTCCATCCTCCAAACCCTTTCTGTGCTTCCTCTTTTCTTGTTCTCTGCTTTTCCTTGTGGTATCTTAGTTCTTAAAATGATAGTGATAAACTTGTCTTTTTATTCCTCAGAGAAGGTGCATCTCACATCTTCCTGTTGTGTTTCTTACCTGTGTAGGGTGTTCTAAGTTCACCACCAGCCAAATAAAGCAAACCAAGCTTCCAATACATTATCTAAATTTCAGGTCTTATGCCATTTTATCTACACAGGATCAGAGAAAAAACCAAACTGTCTTCCTTTATACCACACACTGTGATTTGTAGAAGTTGTTTGCGCAACAGTAATTTTCCAAGAAGCCCATTCAAACTGAAAAACCTCAAAATGAGAAAATAATTGCCTTCTATAATACAGAAGCAAAAACAATAAAGGAAGACACAAATCTGTCCCTTGCCTTGTAACAGCTTTGGGCATCAGAGGGTTAAAGGACATTGATGAGATTGAAGAGGTGCTTGTAAGTGGGCACATTACAAACCTTTAAGGTTGAGGAAGCACAGCAAACTTTCAAGGTGTAACACTTGGGTGGAATACTCATTTAATGAGAACAATAAACTTCTGCCAATCAAAAAACCAGAGGGGCCTGAAGGTAATCAGTTAACTGAAAGCCTTGTATGTTCCAGGGAATTTAATGGTTTGTGTCTTGATAGTTTGACAAAAATGTTTCACTCAGATGTCTGTAAAATTAAAATACTGTAACAAAGTTTTGCAATTTTTGGCAGTCTTTGGGGAAATGGCATTCCAGGCTAGAAAAACAAATGTGAGCTGTTAGTTGCCATCAGAACACATATGGGGAAAAATGTTCAAATTAAAACAAGTTAAGATCACAGTATGTTAAAAATAAGACTCATCAATCACATTTTAAAAAGCGGAACCATTATTTGTGGTGGAGAAATGTGATTTCAGATCTGCATTTCTGCTCAACACTGACCTATATCCCACTCTAATACAGCAGTTCAAGGAGATTAAACTAAAAATAAATAATCAAATAAAAAATAAAAACAAGATGGCAAAACGTAGTATGATTGGCTGAAATCATACAGTCAGTGGGGCATTATTTTTCTCTTTTAGGCAGCCTTTTCATACCTAACCTACACAGCTGGAATGTGCTGGGCAGGAACTAACAGATCAAAAGAATGATTTAATGTTTGACACGTTCCTTGTAAATGTTTGTAGATGCCCAGAGAGGTATTTACCTGAGAATGATGTCAATCAGTGAGAATGCTAACCTTTAAGTAGTACAATCAGTTTTCATTTTCCAGTTTTATCATTCCAGGAATTAAAAATAATAACTAACTAAATAAAAAATCCCCAGTAGTGGAAAGAAGATTTTACAGAAAACTACTCTGCTTGAGCAAGCACAGTCCTAGGAAGAATTGGAGTGTTCCAGGTTTAACCTGAGGACAACCCACCGAGTCTTGATTACAGTTTTTCTCCTGTCTGGTTACAATGTTGGGTGCAGCAAGGGAAAAGAACAAATATTTCTTAAATGTTGCAGCAAAAGGCAAGAAAGTTACTTTAAAGCTGGGCTGTCCCTTTAGATTTGCTGCGTGTGTGCTCTGCCACCCAAAGGATGCATGGAGCAAAACCTTGGACAAACAAATTGAGAAGCACGATGTAGGTTTAGCTAAAATTACACCCATTACACCACCAGTACTTTTTAAAAGCACACAGAAAACTCAGAAATGAAAAAGAATGCTTTAAAGACAGGACTTATGTTGTATCATAAGGCACTAAAATAATTTTAAGTAAAATAATAAAGTGTCCTTAAGAAAATAACTGATTCTTTTCGTTAAATGTGCACCTTCAGATGTGAAATGGTGGAGCTCATTTAGATTAAACATCTGTTTAGAGGACAGGATGGACCACCTTTTTGTTTCCAGAAGTTAATAACAGGCTATAATTGAGTTATTTTGATAATAATTTGAGGACATATGTTACACAATATTATTGTAATCTGAAATAGTAACAGATTTTTGTACATTCTACATCAGGAAGTCACTGTGTCAGACTTGATTTCTATTCTAATATTGATTCACATTTTTTCCTGTCATTTATTCTTTTGTTTTCATGCTAAATAGTAATTAATGCCAATATATTAATAGTTCTAAACATGTAAAAATATTTTTCTTGCCTCTACTTGTGTCTGGAAAGTTATCTATTTTATGCTTAAATTCATCTTTGAAGCATCTTCTTGAGAAACTCTTTCCTGCCTTTTCTCTTTGGCCACTCCAACTCCACCCAAGCTGATAGTTTGTGTGCTGAGTCTGAAAATAGCACTGGAGTATTTGTTTGTAGGGAATGGGTCTGGGCAGAATCACCTTGCAGAAAACAATTACTCAGTGACTTTACATTTTATTGTATTTGTTTGCAATGTGCCAGATTTAAAGACTCTGTAGGTCTACAGATGACACCACATTACACTACAAAACAAATAAGAAGTGACTGCCCTCAATCAGCATCAAGATTTGGTAAGTTAAAAAATAAGTCCATAATTATTGGTGTTTTGGTGGTCAGGGGATTTAAAAAAAAAAAAAATCTTCTGCACTGCAATTTAGAAGTATGTGGCTGATATAATGTGATATTATTACCAGCCCTCCAGCTTTTCTTTTCTCTATTAAATTATAGTGAGTGACAGTGCAATTAATACAGTGTTCTCAGAGTTTCTCCCCTCCCTGAATGAGTATCAGGGGAAGGCACATTCAAAATGTCTTAATGTAAAAACATCACCCTTCTTCAAAAAGCTGGCTAGGATTGGAATCTTGGAATACAGACAATAAGGTCATTTCTTTTTCTAACTGAGTCATTTAATTTCTTGGCCTGGACATCAGGGCATACATTCCCTCACTTAACTCCATCCTATTTTTTCTCACTATGATAGAAATTATTGAGTCTATTGATTAGTCTCTGTTTTCACAGCACATTAAAATACATTTCAAAGTTCTATTTATGGGACACAAATATGGTTTAATATAAAGGCAAATTATTGTACACATATTTCTGAGAATGGATAAAATCTTTTGTAAAATATATTGTCTTTTCAGCTCTGATGCTCAAAATATTATCTATGATCTATAAGATGGTGCAGAGCAATACTTATGCAACTAAAAGGTAACAGACTTAATTTTTATAATTTCAAATAAAGCTGTATTCTAAGTATGGTTTTGTGAAAAACAGCCTATAGAATGCAAACTTGTAGGATTCCTGTATGTAAAATGCTTTAGGTTGATCTGATTAACCATGCTCTTCATAAAATTCCCATGAGCCTGAATGTCTTTCAGTATTCTAATTAAAAATACAATATTTTTTCTTGATAGGGATATATATTATTCAGATACTCTACTCTTTGGTAGCCAAAGTACTGTGGACAATATAATCAATGACATTTCTTGCATGCTGAAGATACCTCGGAGAAGTTTACATGTAGTAAGTGGCTTCTTGTGAATGTCTTTGTCATTATTCTCAAATTTTATTGATGAAACTAAAAGGGAAATATCATGGAAAGTTTAGTAGGAATTATGTAGTTAAAATAAAGTGTCATTGGTGCAAATTATGGTTTATGGTGGCACTCAAAAGGGGTTTTTTTTTGCCCACAGGAAATTCATAGACTGTGCTTGTTCCAAAGAGTTTGGGACAAACTACCAGCTAAATTCACTGGGGCTTTTATCATCATCTAGTTAAGGCAGTGCTTAAACTTCAGAGTGCAAGACTCTGTTTAGCAGTTTGATTTGCTAACTTGGGAGTTAAATGAAAATTTAAAGTACATCACAAATGTAACAACCAGTCAAATTTACTTGTATATCATGCCTTACAATGGTGCCTTTGTATCTAAAATTATTTATTTTAAGTATGCCTTTATGTCCATGATTGCAACTACATTACTTGGTGTTTAAAAGGCTGATAGCAGTCAATCACTGCTTAGTACTAGTCAGAATTCTTTTCAGAAATGTCTTGTTTTGCCTGTGCAATATGACAGCTTGTAACTTTCCATTTACTGTGTACAACTTACTATTTTTTCCAGCTGTCTACAACTAAAGGTTTTGTTGCTGGTAATTTAAGTTACACTGAGGAAGATGGTACAAAAGTGAATTGTACCTGCAGTACAACAGTAGGTATTATAAAACAGGAACAGCAATTCATGGCATCTGCCATTACAAGATATCCTGCACTTCTTGTAATTCAGGTTACTGTACAAATTTATTAAACAGTCCTCTGCTTGTAGCAAATTGAGACATTAAAACCTTGGTGAAAAAAAAAGAGGGATAAAGAGTATTGCTTAACTGTACTGTAATTCTGAAGCCCTTAAACTATATACTTACCATGAATAAATCCTCAGGATATCTTAGGCTTTATATTACAGTGCTGTCAAATGAGGGCTCTGAACCAAAGAATCCTGGGCACCCTGAACACACACCATTTATGTCACAACAGACTGACTTCTGGTAGACTAAGAACCAAGTCAAAAGTAGTTTGAGGAGATGAGATTCAACTGACCCAGTCCTGAAAGATTTCCTCTAGCCAAGCAGAGTATGAAAGCAGGAATAGAACTCAGACTAGGTGACAATTGTCACAATTTTCTGGAAAAAGTGTTCATTGTAAGTCTAAGTCAGTAATTTCAAAAATTGAAAGACAACCTTAGCTGCCCATCACACTTGTAAGCAGAGCATAAAAATCTCCTGTTATTAATGCTCTTCTACAGCTCTTCATACTTTTATTTGCTGAGTTGTTCCACCCTGGCACCAGAGGTGATTTAGCAATCAGAAGTAAAAACAGGCCACACACTTCAGTATATACATGTTCTTTTGCCAAGTTCTTCCTCCAGTTCCTGTTTTCTCATCCATATGTTTGCCAGATTGAGCCAATCCTAATAGGAGATGCAAAGTAAACATTACTATGTCTTCAAGTTGTGGCTCCAAAATACTTATAAAATCAGGTTATAGGTCAATAAAAGGAAGGATTTAATTGTCTTCAAAAAGAATACTTAAATGTTTTAAATTTGTATTAAATTTGCAATCTTCACACCAACCAGAATTTTTCTCTGGCTAAGGCAGATAAAAATTAATCAGGTTATTGTTATTATCTGTCATGATCATATGATGAACAATCTTCTGTGACAGTGGCATAAACAGTTTCAAAAAGCATCTTGTTATGACAAGAGGACTCCTAGAAAACTACATGAAATAGCAGGATATGAGGGGTTGAGTATGTTCCCAAAGAGGTGAAAATGTCAAGATTGGTCTTGTATATACAAGATGAATGGTTGTTTCAAGATGCAATGGTGTCCTTCATTACCTAATGTTGTTATTTTAAAATATATCATTTTCTCTATTTAAAATGATTAATCTCATTTCTGTTGTTTTAGGCAGTCACTGTGCCATCTAATGTTGAAGGAATTAAAAGTATCCTTTGAGCAAGAACTCTCATCTTAGACTGAAAAAATAAAGTAAAAACAAAGAATATTCCAAGTTAAACAATGTTCTGGTAATTTTTTCTTTGCTTGTTGGCTCTGAAATTGAGTCATGATCACCGCTTTTGGCTCCAGAACAGGTATTTTAGAGCAGTTAGTTTTAATTGATTGGTGTGATGGATCACTTTACATGCAGCTAGCCTTAACAGAAAAGATTTAATCTCACATGCCAAATTTATGTTAATTGTAGAAAAAGATGCAACTTTTCAGAGACTCCTGGATGATGACTTCTTCAATAAAGTGTCCCCATGTATCATGATTACGGTATGCACCTTACATTTCATATCCTCTACCTAGAACTAATTGAAGTAATACTTTAGCATTGTAGAGGTGCTCAAACTTGGGCAGAAGATCATGATAAAATTAATATGAAACATGTTTAACAATATTTTTTAAAATCTTATTATCCTCAGAGAAGTATGAAATACACATTCTAAAGACTTATTTCCTCCAAACATCTCCTTAAAGCTTAGTAGCTTATCAGCTTCCTGTGCTGCTGCAAAGTTGCTGCCCCACTCAGTGTCAGAAAGGCTCAACTGTTGAGTGACCTTTTGTCCTTCAGGATCCGAGGTTTTCCAAACCCAAAGGAAAGACAATTGGTTGATTTTGGACTGCACTGAAAGAGCTATGGAGCCAGGAGAACTGATAGGAATGTGCAAATGCCATATGCATTCAGGGAGGAAAAAACATTTCCCCACACCTAAGAGAGATAAATGCTTCTCCTGGGCCACATATCATCCAGTTTTAGTCAGACACAGCACAAACTTGTTTATATTGTTCCATTAGTGCCATAAATATTCTTCTGAGATAAAGAAGTGGCCTTCTTACACCAGCTTACACAGACACCAGGGTACATCAGTACATCAACTCCCAGCCCTGAGAAATTAACTCCTTGAACAGAGTTCAGGTCTGGTACTTCTGCAGTGCCCACAACCCAGAACACCTGCCAGGCTGCTCCCAGCCCATCCCTCCCTCCTCACAGAGCCAAAATAAGAGCACAGAACTTCCCCTGCAAAACAGCTGCTGCAGAATTTTTCCTGCCAGCATTTTGTTTGTTTGCTTGCTTTTAAAAGACAAATGTAAACACGTATGTAGCCAGATGTTGTTTTAGTTAATTTAAAACTGTTTGCTTTTATTTTATTTCTTTAGGGAAGAGGTGTGCCAGATCTTAATACACGACTTTTGGTCAGGAAGCTGTGGGATTCTTTTCAAATTCCTATTTTCGCCCTTATGGATGCAGATCCACATGGTAAATCTGTAGAGGTTCGATGGCACAAAAAGAAAACAAAATTTGTTTAGAATGTCCTTTCTCACTTTTATGGGAAGGTTCTACGAGCCTGGTCAGATGATTATGTATCTACCTCAATCTCACCTGAAATTAGGGAGATTACTGCAAAATGAGAAGCAGCTGCTCAAAGCAATAGTATTAAGAGATATGGATTACACAGGAGAAAGAAAGAAGCTTTTAATGATAATGTTGGACAATGTGTAAAAGATCTGATTATCCTTGTGTTTGAATTGACCATGCACAGAAAGGGTGAAACATTTAACTGTATGAAGGTGACATATTGTGGTCAAATTCTGATTATTTTGTGGTACCCTAAAAATATTTGTAACCCATAAAGAACCTCACTGATCATAAAGTCATGGCTGTTATCCCATAAAATAAAAAGAGTGTCTTTAAACATGCCCAGTGTGCAGATGAACAGACATTTGACTTTTGATATTCTGCAACCTAGGTGTAGAAATAATGTGCGTCTACAAATACGGATCTGTGGTGAGTATAATTTCCCCCTTCAAATACACTGTTTTGTAGCCCAGCCTGGAAGCTGGGAGGTATGAAATGCTTTAGCCTTTGTTACTGCCTTTTATAATTATGTTTCAATACAAAGACACAGTTTCTAGGCCTTGTGTGTCTGCAGAAACAACTTCTTTCTGCAACAAAAAGAAACTGGATAGCAATGACAGGTGTTTCATTTAACTACGTTTCACAGTTTTTCCCTGCTGCACAGGCAGTTTGCAGGCTGTCCAAATAGAAAAGGGTTCTCTATTTGGCTTTGTTTCTGCCTTAGAAGAGGAATGTAGGCTGGAGGAGGAGGATCTAATTCATGAGAGGGGTGATTCTCCACAAAATCACGTTATGTTGGTAAAGGTTTTGTTCTGGAGTGAGAATTTGCTTAGAGATACTTGTGTTAGTGTGGAACATTATGGAAGAAGAGGCAAAAGGAACAAGAGAGTATTATCATATTGCATGGCTGTAGTCAAGGTACAGGAGCACAATATGGAAGGCAGGCAGATAAAGGTGAGGGCAGGAGGACAGAGTGAACTGCTTAGTAGAGAAATGGAGAAAAAACATCCCAAGTTTAAAAACAAAAGCAGAATTTCAGAAAACTTGCAGACATTGATGATGTCAGAGTTAGAATAGTTGTCATAACAAATGCCTCAAAGACATCCAGAGAGAACTCCCAGGTTTTCAGGTGAGCTGTCACACTTTCAGCTCTCCTGCAAAGGTGTCTACACTGACAAAACACCACCTTTCAGCACTAAATTGTCAGTTCCCTTTAAAAACTTCCTTTGTTCAGTTACAGGGCAACAGGTGCATCAAGTGTGATAGAATGTGCTGTGTTACAAACAATGGAAGTATTGCTTTATACAGCATGTCATTTGACTGTGGAACTTTGTTGGAGGAGGCAGTAGATGACAAAAGTTTTCATGGATTCTAAAAGCAACCTGACAAAACCAAGTATTACACCACTACCACTTCTGGCTCAGAAAGCTGGAGTCACAAACCATTGGGAGCAGGGGGAGTATTCTGAGAAGTATCATTAAATGCTTTTCTGTTTTTATACTTTTCCGTAAGATATTTTCTGTAGCCATGACACTGGGCAGATGAACCTTTGTCGAGGCTATTTTTGTGTGTTGAAGTACTTTGCAACAGAAAATATCAGAAATTTCCAGTTTTGATTGTCAATCAATGTTCCTCTTAGTCCAGCCTAAACTAGACTAGTCCAGAATTTGTCATAGACCAAAGGGTGCAAATCTTAGCCAAGGAGGGGTTTCTGAGAAGGGGACAAGTTAAGCTTCAGTTGCACTGTGCTCTCCTACACCATTCTGAGAGTGAAAATACCCACTTGTCTTTGTCATACACTCTGAGCATGACCTTTAAGGCATGTATCTCAAATAAGTTAAAAATCACTGAATGTTCTAGCTGACCTTTCTTATTTCAGTCAATGTGTTTTGAGGCCCATCATCTCACTGTCCCGTCCATCAAGTGGCTTGGTCTCCTTCCATCTGATCTCAAGAGGTAAGTTATTCCCCAGAAGTATTCCTCAGTATTTCATTCTGCAGGAAATGCAATCTCCCTTACTGCACAAAAATCTGTTGTTATTCTTTTCATATGTTATTTTGGCTTAATATAAAGAAATAAGTTTGAAAAAAAATAGATTTTTAACCGGGTAAGAAAGTCTAAGAGCTTTATTTTCTTTTCAGATTAAATATAAGCAAAGATGCCTTGATTCCATTTACAAAGCAAGATCAAAGTAAGTTAGCAAGTATCCAGAAGAGACCTTACATTGCTTGTCAGCCACTGTGGAAGAAAGAAGTATGTATAAACCTAATGTTTCCTATTTCTTACTCCCCAAAGTGCAAATCCTAAGTCTGGTATAGCAGAACCAGTGAGGTTTTGCAGCCCTAAAAGAAGGCAAGATTGAGACACATCCCATGCCCTGAGATGTCTCTGAACCACTGAGCCTCAGTGGCTCCCAGCAGCATTTTAAGCTTTCCTGCCATAACTGCTTAAAGAGGCTGCTTAGTACTAGTGCTCTAATCCTGCCTGTAGCTTTTAAAGTATAAATGTCTCAGTTCAGGCAGATATTGTGTGAAATGGTCAGAATGGAAGAAAAGGTGTTGTGTATCTTCTCCTTCCTGTGACACTCCTAGATTGTTGTGCTCCTGTGAGGTGCACACTGGAGAACACACCAACATACAATGAATACTAAATAATCTCAGCTCAGTGACAGGGACTTTGCAGCACCATTTCCAGTCATACTGACTTTACAGTTCTATGTGCACATCCAGTGAGTGTAATTCTCCATAAATTCTTACCTAACGCTGGATCAGACTGTTACAGCATCACATATTTATTTTTTTCCCTCTTTTTTATTTTTTCTTAGCTGGAAATTATGGCAGCTTCTAAACTGAAGGCTGAAATTCAAGTTTTAACTTCCCTCTCACAAGATTATCTTTCCAGAGTCTATTTACCAAACAAGCTGCAATTCGGTGGATGGCTATGAACAACGGCTTTGCAAATGAAATGATTTCTATATATTAATTTATTTTGTTGGCTGCTGTTAAGAAAAAAACCATGCAGAGACAGAGGATTATCTGTCATCTTCTTGTTAAGTTTCTTTATCACTGTATCTAGGTTAAAATGTTCTCTTTTTCTTCTTTCAAGCCACAAGAGAAGTTATGATTTTTTGCAGTATACTGTTGCTTCCATACTGTGGTTTCTGCAGTTAAACAATGCCAAATGCAATGGCACACAGAGAAAAGATAATGAAATATGTTCTTTCTGGCCAGAAAAAATGTTAAGTTCAGAAATGTATCCAGGAATTGCTTTGCCTTCTGTCTTAAAGCACAAGATGATGCTGTACCAAGCTTTTTATTTTTGAAGGGAGTAAAAGGCTTTGTTAAGAATTTATTGTATGTGCTTCTTTTTGAGTATTATTTTAAGTGGTTTTGTGTTTACTGTAAATTCAAACCAAAATTCAGAGATAATTATTACTGCATATCTCGAGCAGCTTATAAAAGTTCTAGCAACCAAATTATTACTTCTCTTCAATGAATAAGAAAGCAGCATTTAATAAACAATCCTGTTAACAATGCACATTCATTTTATTTATTTACTTGGCTCAAAAACAGTAAAAAGGAGCAGAAAACTGTGGTGATTAAAGGACACAGTAATTTTTATGTGAGGAAGCCAGACAGCCTGCATAGAAAATACTTCCAAAATTGATCTACAGTCATCAGCACGGATCTTACAATGTTTTCAGCAGATTTATCAAGTTGGGGTTTCTAGTTGCTGTTCCACCGGTGCTAAATTGGAATTTAAATTCCGTTTTATTTACTGCACAGTGGCAGCATCACAACTGATGGCAAAGGCTGGTGTCCAGGTGCCCGGGCAGTGCAGAGCCCCGGGGCAGAGCTCAGTCCCTGCTCCTCCTCTGCGTTAATTCCACTTCGTGCCATCGCGTACCCGCTCAACGCGCTCCGAGCCGCCCGAGCGCTCACAGCCCCCCGACACCCCCGAAACCGCCGCACTGGGGAAGAAAACTCAGTCCATCCTTTTCCTCTGCCCCGGCGGCGAGGGAGGGAG
>WEIV01008630.1:674676-689872 GCA_013390005.1 Calyptomena viridis | reverse complement strand
ATGATTACTAAACAATGCTGTTCTGCAAATGTGGCTGAGCAAAATGTAAATTCCATGATTCAGAAGTTACTGTGGTTGCTCACACACTCTGCTGTGGGCAGTGTCCTGGGGCACTGTGGCACCATGTCAGGTTCCCACAGATGTCTTTGAAATGCACAGCTCTGCTTCTTGTGCAGGGAAAAAAAAAGCTGTGACTGTGGTTATAAACACCCCAGTGTTTGAATGCCATGTGCTGAATTTCCACTGCCACACAGTGAAGCTTTTTGATTGTGCTTATTAATGTATTTCTCTTCCAAGAGATTGAATTATATAGATTTTTTATATATATATTATATATAGATTGACNNNNATTGAAGACAATCACTGTGGAAAATCAATGCTTTTTAATAAGAAGGAAGGGTAGCAAGGTTGAAATGTAACTGATTTTCATGGTGCTTTGAGGAAAAATTCCTTGTGGTTTTGACTGAAATGGGGGCAGAAATCACACAGATTAACTCAAATGCATGGCACAGAGAGCAAAATCTTAATTTACTGCATTGTATCTAGTCTTCTGTCCAGAGTAAGACAACTCACTGATGCCAGGGCAGATGAATTCTTCAGTGCTAATGCTTGGGTAATTGCAGTGGTAGAGATGTACTGGGGTATCTTTCAGATCTGTAAACCAATATTAAGTAGTAAAATCAGTGGGTACCAAAGACTAAACTTCCTTCCCAGAGCCAATTCTATCCATAGTGTTGGTAATTTCCTGCTTGTGGGTTGGACTTCAATGGCTTTATTAGTGTTTACTCTCCCTGATTTGGATACTTGGGCCTTGAGTTGGTAATGTGTATGCAAATAATGCCAATATGCAAAATAGCATATTTGCATCTGCACTTGGGGAACAGAGAGTTTTTGCAGCTGCCTGTGGAACTTGGGCCTCACTTTGAAAAAATGTGACCTTACATCATTTGCAAGATTAAAAATTCAAAGTGGAGCCGGGTGGCCATTAAAGGTTTAGATTCTTTTTTTTATTTTTATTTTTGACATTTAAAAAAAGAATATTGAGCTCTTAGGCTACACCTGTAAAGTAGAACTTGCAAATATGTAATTATTGTTTTTATACTTTAAAAGTGGAGAAACATTCCTTAAATATTACTCTATATGCACAGTTCTTGTAATTGCTTGCTATAGTAAGCTGTTTCTAATCCACCAGTGTGGTCCCATATCTGATCTTAAAACCTGTAAGATTAAATCTTAATAAACCAAACTAATGGAATATTCATGTTCTTACATTTTAAAGTAACGCTGATATTTCTTCTTTGAAGAGAGTAAATACAGATTATTTTTCTTTTTAGGGTCATGAATTTTATAATCCACAAAAGAAAAACTACATTTTTCTGCGAAATGCAGCAGAAGAGCTAAAGCCCAGGAATAAGAAGTAGAGCCTGACTTGTGCTGCACTACTTGTTCTGCTGTTCCTGCCTCTGCTTTTCTGCCATCTGTGCCCTGTTGCACCATAGTTCAGTCAACTTTGGATCACAAACATTTAGCAGGAACTGTAAAAATTACATTAAGCATAATCTGACTTGCTGGAGAACGTTTTTCAAATTTGATCCTCTGGTGTGTGTAAGAAAAGAGAGGCTCATACTGACTTAACCACTCTCTGTTCCACAGCAATAATGAAATTGCAGCAAAATCATTATCTGGGGTACATATTCCTGCTTTGAAGTGCAACCATTTGTATCTATGGATTTATTTTGTTAGTACTACATTCAAATTTGTTAATTATAATAGTTCTGCAGAAGTTGTATAAATACTGTATTTTTTGTAAGTACTTGAAGAATGACCAGTAATTCTTCTCAAAGGAGGCTTGTTTTTTCTTATTAATAATTCAGGGGTTCTTTCATTGCTTTCTGGTTTATGAAGTGGAAGCATTGTTTGCTGTATGCCAGCAAGAAATGCCTTCCAAATTGTTTTCCCTCCTTTTTTAGATGGATAGAAAGGTATGTAAGGGGCCAACAGCAGTGACAGAAACTCAAGACAGAAGATGGGCCCAGCACAAATTGTACTTGTATTTTTCTAATGCTCCAGCAATGGTCACAGACTTTGATCCACTCATGCTCATTCCAGTTCAAAGGAGAAGCTGCCAGTGGTGCCAGGTGTTAAAATGTTGAGGAACACAAAGTTCAACAACAGGAGCAAACAACTAAAGGTTTGATTCACAACCAAAGCAACCTGGGCAAAATTCTTGTGACTAAACTGCTTTGAAACTGACACCTTGTAGGGGTAAAAGTTGGTTCTTCTATGCCTCCCTTAACATGGTTTTGTCCTGTAACAGGGTGTTTGAGACTGAAAAAAATACTCATTTTTCTGTTAAGTAGAAAGTAGTGCTGGGGAGCTCCATCCTGATCAAAAATGCTGTGAAACAAAACCAGTGGGTCTCTTTCTGACTTGAATCTACCACTGTTTACTTTTAACTAGTCAGTTGTATACATGCCAAAGTTTTCTTTCTAGAAGTAAATGCTAATTATTCCTGTCTAACTGTTGTTTATTTGATAATGACTGAATAAAAAAGGGGGGGTGCATGTATAGAAATACATGTCACATTGTACAAATTCTCTGTAAAACTGTTATGTTTTAATGCTTATGGTTATGGATTCATGCTGCATTTCAAATAAAATTTGTACTAAATGCTTTTTTATATTCAAAACTTCTGTTATAATAACATGGGCAAGGTGGTGTGTTCACACCTAAAAGCAGCTGCTTGTCCTTTCACTAGAATTCAGAGACATTTTTTGAAAGTCAAGTCCTTTTCCTCCAGCTGCTTGAGCTGGGAATTGAATGTGTTTTCCAAGTGCTGTTTCAGTGTGAATGATTCCTGTGGGTTTGTGTCGAAGGATGGGGAGAACTGGTGTGAAAATTTCTTCTTTTGTGGCCATGAATTAAGTTCTTGGTATTTCAATAACAAAACACCTGAAAATGTGTCTTCAGTACAAATGAATGTTGCACTCTTTGAACCCTCCATCCTGCTGTCCTTTCCCTTCAGACTCTTCCCTGATCAGTTTTTGTGGGTGGCTGTTTCTTGCTTGGTACAGGGGAGAGTCCATGGCACATACTTTGCTGTTGTTTCAGGATTATGATTTCTGGGCTTTATTTCTCAAGATAGATTTGGTTTGTTGGTTTTTTCCTGCTACCTCTGTTTCACATGGGTTTAGATTTCACTCTCACAGACTATTTGTTTTCTTTAAGGTGGGAAACTCTTTCTAGTGCTTCCATCAGTAGTTGGTCATTTGCTCAAACATCTCTTGTTTCTCTTGATTTTTTCCTAAGGTTGTGATGGTTATGCAGCAATTTTCAGTTGTTAGCACATTTTCCCAGACTTCCCAGTCAAGTAAATGCCACCAAACAACTGCAGCCTCAAGATGAAGTGGATGTGATCCTTGATGTGTGCACAACTCCCACTGGGGTAAACAGGGAAGAATGGAATATACCTGTTTCTTACTTTAAAAAATACCTTTTTTAGTTTAAAAACAATGTGAATGAGTGAGAGAAAACAGTCACTCTATTTCAGCAGGTACATTTTATGGCATCCCATGGAGTTGCACCTACTTAAGTGGACACTGAAGCCAACACTGGTAAGTTGTTTTGTAATAAGTTGTGTTAATGTGCTGAGTACTTATTCTCCTGCTGGACTCAATTCCTTTGTCAGTGAGGCTTCAGAATTATTTAGTCATCACTTGCCACTTGTTCAGGCTAATTTTAGAAGGGCATATTTTCCATTATCTTGCTGTTCATATTAGATATGTTCAAGTAGGAGGAGAGAGTCAAACTTTGAACTGATTTGTTTTCCATTACCCAAGTTAAGGGAACACATTGGCAGTTTACTCCTCCCTGGAATTTTTTGAGGTTCTGCTGTAAAGTACACACAGCTGTATCCCTTCAAACACAAGAGCTTAGTCACACAATAATAAGTGTTAGTGCATTTCTGAAAATGTATTAACCTGCTGTTCTGTGGCAGTTACCTGTCCAAAAAAACCGAGTGAAGAATGGAAGATTCTAACATGTACCAAAAAAAAAAAATTAACCATAAGAATGCTAGACTTTAAAAAAACTGAAGAAGTTATTTTAAGTTTGCTGTGAATGTTTGTGTTTTATTGCAGGAAAATCATCTTTGGCATAAAGAGCAACTCAGTTAAGCCCCCCAAAATGGGAACATTTTACCATATTTTCAGATGAGTTTCCTCTTGCTACTCCTTGGTTTAATGAAGTGTATTTTGGAAAACTCAGCAATTGAGAGAGTTTGTCTGCTAAAGCTTTCACAAATGAAACAAGGCGTGTTTGCACAATGGCAGGCAGGCAGAATGTCTTAATTTACCATCTGTCAGAGGAAATGCAATACTGAGTTGGTGATTACTCCAGCTTAGCACCTAGGGCAGGAAACAGGTCAGTTTGAGTTGCTCTCCAGAGAGGTGTGGATTTGAGATTGAGCTGGGGTGAGGTGTTTGTGGGACATTTCTATAAAAATACTGCTTAGGCCTGGTTCAATTTAATTATGAAGAACTGCTGTTTGCAGATGTGGTATTTGGGCAATTGCCCAGGGTGACAAGTTGTGTCAAACCATTATCGCAAGGCTCACACTCTCTGGCTTTTGAAATGATAGAAACCACTTGTTTCTCATTTGCTTTTTCTGCTGTTGTTTGTAGAGGGTGAACCAGGGCAAAAGGAAATAGAGATTGGCTAACAAAGTATCATTTGCAGTCTGGGGTAAGAGTAACTTCTTTCAAAAGAAAAACTTCGTGGACGGAGATTCACAGAGTAAAACATTTCCCCTGGATTGTTCAGCTTTACCTGCCAGGTGAGAATCACTGTCTGGTGCTGCAGTACACTGTGATGACTGGAGCAAATTCAGAATAGAAACGGTTCCCTAATAACATTCTCTACAGCAACAGCTGCAGAATGCACAAAATGCTCCAATTTAAAGCGGTTGCTGCACGTCTGCTCTCGTGCCAGACGATGGCAGTGCTGATGGCTCCTGAGGAAAGATTTCCCTGCTCCACGGCTGGAGTTCTGTATGGAGTTCAGTGCTGCTGCACTTGTGCTGTGACAAGGTACAGTTATTTGCAATGTCTAGTTATCCAAAAACAGAGAGCGGGAGAAAATGGAAATAATCTCTAATTGAGTTTTACCTGGTACCTATCCATAAATGTGAACAAACTATGAGATGCTCTTTTAGCTGCTCAGAGAGACATCTGACCAAGCAGGTCATCTATTTGTTCCCTTTCCCTCACTATCAGGCCCTGAAGGTCCTGTGAACCAAGTCAACCAAACATATTTCTCCTTCCCCTCCCTGCTGGCCCCAAGATTCCTGGGCTCCAGGCCGATTACTCCCTTCCTTGCTGGCCTTGAAGGTCCCAGGCACGTGGCCAGCCCGGTGCTGTTAATGATCCCATCACAGAGCAGGGAGGTGTAACAGCACCCAGAGCACTGTCTATAAAATTACAGAGTTAGAAATCCTAACTCTGGGGAATTTGGGCACAAACTGCTGCTCTACAGTGAGACCCGTGACCCCCCCATGGCCATGGATACTCCTCCATCCTTTGCTTCCTCAGGATTGAATGAGTGACTCATATTCTATGAGATCATTCTTGAGTCTATATTATGATTGTTGTATTGATACAGCAAACCATGTACTAAGATCCTCTGATTTGCAGAGGGTCCCAGTTATAAGAAATTATAAGTTGTATTATAAATTCTATATATTATGGTACTTATAGACTGTGCTGTATTGGTTCTTCTTGCAGCAATCCTGTGCCATAATAATCATAAGTTCTGTGCTATGCTAATCATAATATCCTGTTCAAGAAAGTTTTAACCACAATTTAGTGTTGTCTTCATTCTGACAAACCTGCCTGTTGCCTTAGTGTCAAGTGTAACAGGCATAATTTTAAAAGAAAAAGATCCAGTAATATCTGCATTGACAGAATGTTGAGTTGGAGTTGGTAGAAATGTGTATTTCATTCTGCAGCTCGTGTTCAAACATCTGAAAACCATCTATTCACATTTCCAGCCCTCGCCAGGTCAGAACAAAGGAGCAGCATCAGCTGCTGGCTGTGCTGGTTTCAGCAGACAGATACTGGGACTGCCTTGTGCAGCATGTTCTGTGTTCCCAAGGATCTGCCCATGAGAACAGGCTCCCTGGGACATCAGCTACAAGTGCTGTGAGTGGCAGTGACCTGTGTGCACAGCCCCAGGTGGGTCCCACTTGGCAGAGAGGTGAGCACAGCATCAGGTCAGGCTGGTACCTGTGCCAGCTTGATCTTGCTCCTTCCTCAAATGCCAACCCAGCTTTCATGTACTGCACCAGTTCGTGTTTATACCATTTACCTGCTTCTGAAATGAGGATGGCACTTCCTTAAAAGTAATTCACATTGTTTAGGAGTTGGTTGTAAGGTAATATGAGACCGAGGCAGCACCACAAAGGGGACCATGTGCCTTGGGAACACTTGAGCATTGCTGAGCAATTCCAAATGTTTGTGTTGCATCAGTTCTGCAAATGCTTTTTGTTACAGTGCATAAAAGATACAATACCTGCCAACATTAGCTTTGTAAAGAGAGACCGTTTTCTTCTGTTGACTAATTATCCAGTGAATATATTCAGTTTGAAGAGACAGTTCAATAATTTAGCAGGCATGTGCCAGGTAATATAGGAGCTTTTGTCTTACTAGTGGCATAGATCTTCAACCCTGTGTAACTCAATCTCTGGCTTTATGTATTCAAGGAAGTGTTTGGTATAGCTCCTGTATCAAGTGCCACTGAAAAGCAGGCCTAGATAAAAGATTAAGGTAATACTCTTAACTGTGCATAGGGAAAGTTTACCCTTTACTGCCCAGTGTATCTTTTGCAGGCAATAACTGCTTTATACATGAGGTGTGGATGTGCTGAAATCCAACTGTGACTTTGTTGTAACAACTGAAAAATGCTGGAAACTGCATGTTAAATGCCTGGGTCAGCTAAGTCTCTCCTTGATTTTGTAGTAAGAAGAATCAAGCTTTGTAGTTTGATACAGAATGCTTTCTGTCATTAATGTTTCTTAAATGCATCAGATAAGGGGATTCATAATGTTCAATTCCTCCAAAGGCTGTGAAGCAAAACTCCAGTGATTTTTCTCAGCCCCTCCCAAGGTACTTACCCATAGTTGTGCCATCTCCTACAAAGGTTTAAGTTCAAATGTCCTTTTCTGACCCACTGCCAACTGGCTCGATCACCTCCCTCTGCTTGTCTCAAATGTAACTAACTACTAACCAACAACAAAGGGAGATAAGTTTTGTTTAGAACAGGCCATGATTATTGTACTTTGTGAGGTGCACAAATAAAGCAGTATCTCAAACTATTCTCAAACAACTAAAACTAGAATTCAAATACAATTTTTACAGTCTTTTCTTTGGAACAACAGCTGTCTGTTATGTTCCTGCTGTAACAGAAAGTGGGATTTATATGGATTCAGGTATCACTTACTGACAGGTAACTGCTTTCTGCAGATACCTGACTCTTTTCCTTGCAAGGCTCCCTTTCTACATGATGTTCATCCTTGATCTGTAGCAGCAGGGTTGCAGACAGGACTTGGTTATTTAAGCATTAATGTTTAATTTATGGAATGGTGTCTCTGTAATTGTAAAGAACAATTTTTACATCAGTGGAACATTGTCAGATTTCAAACACAAGCATGTAGCATTTCAGAAACACATCCACGGGACTAAAGCAGCTTTTCACAAAAAGAGGGGAGATGTCTATTTAAAGAGAACAGCTTAGCAAAACCTTTTTCATTGAAGCCTTCTCCTATGGAGCTTTTGTTCAGCCATAGGCTGCGTGATGCAGTTGGAGTCATTCTGTAATGCTGACCTGTGTCTTTCACAATGGCTGAGGTCATCCAGTTCATCATCTGAGCACCTTTCTTTGGTGGTCCTGCCAACAGCAGTAGGGAGATGAGAGAGGGGATGATTGGACTATCCAGACTATTCTGAACATGGCTTGGCCCAGGGAAACATTCCCCAATAATAACCTCCTTGCTACTACCTTGCTCTTAATAAGCCTCCTTAACATGGACTGTACTGTCACAGCTGCCCTTCTGGTCAGGAAACAGAAGAGGGTTTTTTCGTTCTTGTAGGCTGATGAAAATGTTCTTTGAGGTAGGGCTGGCCTGGGCACCCCAGGCTGGCAAAAGGAAAACCATACTCTAAGAAGGATGGATTTCCTGATTTAGCACTGATCCACACGCCTCATTCACGAGCTGGACTTCAAAAATACAGATCCACAGATTTGTCAGCCTTTGTGTCCTCCTGGGAATGCATGTAATACATGCCCTCTTTATTGTCTTACACTCTTCTCTCTGTGCTTATGCACTAACTAAAAGCATGATGTAGTTAGGAACTGGTCCGTGTGATTTAGCAGGAAATGGGCTGTCTTTGTTTCACTTGTCATGTTCAGCTGAAGTCATTGTCCTGTTGCAATGTTGGGGACATCGTGTTGCTGGCAGCTGCCTGTTGAGCTGTTGATGATTTTCCTCATCAGCAATGACTGCAGTGCTCCAGCTGATGGGATGTGGGTGTTGGACCACCAGGAACTGGGTGGCATTGCCCAAGTGAACAGTCTGTGATTGTGCTGCACTTCTGTGGCACCAACATAATTTTTTTTTTTTGCAGAAGTCCCATTTTGAGCTTTTTGAGATCATATAGAAGCTGGAATCATTCAGATTTCAGTCCAGCTGTGTTTTAATTTTAAATACCTTTCCAAGCTCCATGGGATATAACTTATGTATCCAGTGCTGACAAGTTGGTTTGTTGTCTTGACATTTCAATTGTGTTCATGTCCTGTTCAGAGCCAGTGCAACGAATCTTTGCTGCCTTGTGTTTGAGTGGAGTAGACATGGTAACTAGAAGGCTCTAAGAGTTTCTAATGGAACCTTTAAGGATAGTTAATTACATATCATGCCAATATTTTTGTGTGTGTGTATGGTATTCTGCACTTGGCCAGTTCATTGTGGGCATTAAATACCTTCTAAAAGTATCACAGTTGGAAGGGTGATATCAAAGTAGATGGATTATTTGTCTCATTGGATGTGATGTGACGTGACAGAAGAGTCTGTATAAGTAAGGTCTAAAATACAGCAACCTGGAGAAAAGGACCATCAGGTTAAGAAGTGATCCATGGGTGAGACCTGGGTGTGCTCACCTGTGGGAAATTGAATAAAAAGGGCCTGACTAAGATCTGACCCAATGCTGTCGATGTGCTCCAGCTCTGGAATCACTTTTCTTTTGCTGTAAGGAATGTCTGTTATGTCCACACAACTGTGCTGTACATCCCAGAGCTGAGACATCTTGCTTAATGTCCTTCCATGTCCTGACTATTCCCTGGTTGGAGTGGGTGGACAGTTCCTGCTCAGTTTGTACTACCAGTGTCACGTGCACTCCCATGAAAAGGTCATGGGATGTGGCCCTGGCAGAGATTGTTAGAAGCCTTCTGGCATTTTCTTTTTTTAAATCAGAAAATACCACTTAGTTTTATCATAACAGCTTCACAAATATTTGGAAAAAAAAAATTATTTATGCTGTTTCAAAAGGCCTGAAATTTTCTGCTTCCTTCCTTTAAAGAACAAGAAATGATTTCTTGCTCATTTTAAAATGTAGATTTGTGGTTTTCAAAATGCTAACTAAAGTATGAAGTTACAATTAATATTTTCCCAAAGTGCAACATAAAATTGAAATAGTGAAAATATTTGTTTAACTATTTTGAGATATAAGTTTTGCAGTTTGACTCAAGTGGAATGTTTTTTTCTAAAAAACCCCTTTTTAAGGAAGGAAAACCCTTTTGGTAATTAAATCCCAGCCTGAGAGAGATGGGACAATATTTCCATTAAAGAGAGACAGATTTTCTGTGCCAGAATTCAGGAAAGGAGCAGCATCTGTATTGGAAGTTGTGTTTAGCAGATATTGACTGGTAGTTTTATCTCTTTATCTTTCCTTCCCTTCTCCCCTGCCTTTCAAATTTGGGTGATACCTGAGCCTGTTCTTGACGAGATTCTTCCTCCATGGCATCACCAAAGGCAAACTTGAAGAAATGGGCCTACATATTTCATGTTGTTCTGACAATAACCAATGCTGTCATAGCAGGAAAATATTTGCTGTATCTTTCTTCTGTTCCCCTTTGCTTACTGTCAGTGGAGGAGTTGTGGTTGAAAATCTGGATAGAAACTTCTGTCCCTGAAACCAACATGAGCTGTTTGCTTTGTCTTCCTTTTCTGTTTCTAAGCCTTTATCATCCCTTTGCTGCCTTCTGCAAAGTAAAGAAGAAACAGAGATCAGCTAGTGAGGGGTTTCCTGGATTAGTTGCATAATTTAGTTGCAATGTGAAGATCTGCACTTTTCATTAGTTATTCACTAACAGGCCAAAGAACATCGTCCCCATGGTCACAGGAAAGGCAAGGGTTACCACTGCTCAAGGCATCACAATACTGATGATGACAAAACTATTTGGCAGAGATGCCAACAATGCCAGCAAACAAGCCACCATCCTAATCAAGGGCAGTATTTTGATTGCTCATAGAGCCAGCCCAGCTCCCTGCTGTCAGACTGTGACAATCCCCAGCTGGCAGCCCGGCTGTGTCCCCAGTGCAGTGTCATTCCAGCTCCCCAGTGGGCTCTGCCAAGGCTGGGCAGAGTCTGTACATACACAACTCCCAGGACTTACACCTGCATAAACAGGGCATTGTGGATCACAGAGGAGAAATTCTCCAGGAGCAGAATAATCGGGACCAGTAAATGTAAGTCTGACCACTCAAGGTGGTCACCACTGCTCCACTGAAGCACCTTTCCTTGCTGAGCTGATCCTTCCTGGTTCCAAACACATGGTTCACTCCTCACCTCTGACATGCACAACTGGCACAAGGGCATGTGGAAGGAAAAATGCTGAGCCATTGTGCTGGATCTGAGCTGTCTCCAAGAAACTCATGGGAAAGGATGATGGTGGCAAAGCAAAGAAAGCACAAGTTCTTGTTGGCAGTTGCAGGTATATGAGCAATGGGATGGCACGGCCCCTTAGTTTCATTGGCCATATTTTGCCTTTATTTCAATCTAGACTTCTATCCAAGGCTTGCAGGGCAGCTCTGTGTTCCTGTGGCAAGATCCTCCAAGCAGTTATGAGCTTTGCAATTTCTCCCCTGAGCCTCTTATTTTTCAGGAATTCATGATTCAGTTTGTGTTTTGTCGTGGCACAGACACACAACTTTAATTGTGCCAAGAGACATTAAATGGGAGTGCAGGAAGATTTGGAGAAGTAGAACTAGACTTTTAATGGCATTTCCTTTTGCCACACTTCTTAAAATATGCTTGTAGTCCAGCAGAGTGAAGTCAGGTGTCCCTTTTGTTGTTCTCTCAGTCCCAGAGTTACCAATGTCCATATCCATGTGGCATCTAATGATGTTGTTTTAATGCAGGTTATTTGCACATTAAAGCAGATCATTCTGTGCCCACTAGAGCTGATGGTCTGATTGTGTGTGACTAATGTAGCCAGCAAAAGGAAACAGACTTAACTCAGTTCTGAAATATTTCAGAAAAGGAAATAGTCCTATTGGAAGATTCCTACAGAAGCAGAGGCCTGTTCAGAAAGCAGTGCTGATTGCAAACATCCTCTGCTCAACTATTTTGTTACAAGTGGCCCAAAGAAGGATGATTTTTATTTTTTAGTTCTTGTTGTGGCAGCCCCTCTGGGTTAAGCAATGGTTATGGTGTGTTCAGGGCATCAAAGCAGAAAATCTGAGACAAAGGGCCCAGATTCAGAATTTCCTGCTATAACCTAAACCAAATGCCACTGAATGCAGCTTCCCTCAAGATCTCCAGTGCTGCTCCTGTTCACAGCCTAGCTGGTGGCCAGCATCCAGATTGAGCATTAGTAAAACTAACAAACCAAACAGTTCCCACAGTAGATCCCTCTCTCTCCAGTTAACTTATTTAACTGTGGAGCTTGGAAGGGGGTTGTTTCATCTGCTGTTGTTGCAAGAAGCAGTAAGTGGGTATCCATGGCAAAGCCAAGGGCACTGCCCCACAGCACTGCAGTCTTGGCTAAGCAGCAGCAGCAACTGAAAAAGGTCAGAGCTCCACAGTAGCCCTGCTCCATTTTAAAAATAAAGCCCAGCAGTTTACTAAGAAATGAGGGAGGTTCTTCAGTAGCTTACAGATCAGACCTGGGATGTCTCAACCCAACTGTCCCAAAGGCACTGGGGTAAGAAAGGGAAATGCTCAGACAAGTGTCCAAGGAAAGCACCACAGAGCTTTGCTGCCAAGGGAGGGACAAGAACAGAAAGGACTCTGGGGCTTTGCAGAGGGCAAGGAACAGGGAACATTTTCCCTGCTGCTCTTTCCTCATCTCTGTCCTGTTCTTGTGCTCCAAAAAGTATAACTTCCTGCCATAATTTGTTTTTCTTTCTTCAAGACAGGGACTATTTCTACATGGTTCTGTACCTGGATAGTCTTGCAGTGCTACCTTCTCATTTTCAGTGGAATCCAGGACACTTGGCTTGGTGATCTGCAGCTGCTCTATTCCAATCTCTTGGATAATGCTGCCAAAGTCCACCAGAAGGAGCCTTTGTGTGTCAGTTTTGCATAAGCCTCAAGGAATATATTTACATGTAAGTAAAAACCCAGTGAGTTCTCTTAACTGTGTTGCATTACCATAAAATTAATCTTCCCAATCTGAATGAGATTAGGATGCTCTGGACTTGCAATACAAATTCTGTACATTAAGAATATGGATGGTTGTACACCTGTTGCAAAAGATAACTTTTCTTGCAGCCTCCTCGTTGACTGACCAGTGTAGTTTTATTTCTTTATAACTACGAAGGGCTAAATGAACCCCTAAAATAGCACATATCAGATATGTGTTCCCCTCCTTGCTTGCAGTCTGCTCTCAGACTTGTGCTAAGCAATGTCATGTATTCCTCAGGGCAGCTTCATACTTTGAGATATGCCTGTCTCTGTAGAAGTTGTCTTTGACCAGAGAAACTTGAAGCATTCTATTCTCAGGTACTTGTTGTAGTAAAAGCAGGAGAAGGTGTCATCCAACTGGCTCAGCCAAGCTCATGCAGTTTTGATCTGATGGCTGGATTTAACATGTTGATGTTAAGGAGGATGACTGCTTATCACAAGAATGAGGAGGGGCAAAAAATAAAAAATTTAATTAGCTCACATAAAGTAATCCTTACTTACTTTCTTTTCTCTTTCCCACTGAGTTTGTGGTAACAGCTCATTAGAGTCTGTGTTTGCAATAGCGGTACCATGAGACAGGAGATTTCATTTCCTGTCCTGCTTTCCAGGATGTGGCAGAACTACTGCAGCCTCCCCCAGCCACAGCAGTGGTACCAGGGGGTTTGTGCTGCTCACTGAGTGCAGGTTTTGCCCAAACTTTTCTTTTTCTGTTCTGTCTGTAAGAGAAGTCCTGGTCCTGCCTCTAGGGAAGAAGAGGAGCTGGGATCCCTCCTTTGAGAGATGCGGGGCTCGTGTTGGAAGAGGGGAAAAAGCATGTGCTGTTTTTTCTCCCCCTGACCAGTGAAAGCATCACAATCTGAGGTTGCTTTTGAGAACTCTGCAAGCCTTGCTCTGCAGAGGAGCCAGAGTCTGTTTGGATGATTTGAATCTTTGCCATCATTTGGAGCAGAATGAAGCTCTGTAAAAGGACAGTGACTGGATGCCAACTGGGTTGTCATTAGCTGGGGCGGCCCAGGAAGCAGCTGATGTGCAGTTTGCAGTGGAAGCCATGCAGACAGGAGGGGAATGACTCAGTGGTGGAGAGGCCCCAGCCTCTGGCTGGAGTCTGACCCCAAAGGTGTATTCCAGGCTTGTTGGGATGGACCAGGGACAGCTCGTGCTGCCCATAACACATCACTGCATGAAACATAAAGGCTCTGAGGATTCCCAGGGGACCTTTCTTTTGCAGAAGGCTGTTAATGTTGGGTGCTGTTGGCCCAGCTCCATCTTTCTTTCTACAGTAATCAGTGGAAATGTGTCCTAGTCTTGAAGTCTGGTGTTTTTGGACTGAAAAGTTTAATGGCTTTCCTTGATGGTTTTTTTTTTCCCTCTCTCTTTTATGAAGCATAGGGTGTTTAGAACTATGGAAGCAGTGCAAGAAAAATATTAATGAATAACTATGGAGTGCAGACATTAATGCATTCCTTTCTCTTGAAATAACTGGCTTTTCTCTGTGGGGTCCGTTAAAAGAAAAATGTCTGCAGAGTCTGAACCTGCTGTATAGAAGCCAAAGTAGATGGTAATTTAGAACTTCATTGGCTTTTTTTTTTTGCTAACATGTTACCTCTGCATTTATCATATGGTAAAAAATCTCCTTCTCTGTAAAATGACAAACGTAAGGCACAGGGGCAGTTCTTGAGGTTCTGGGTGATGGAAACTATGAATGAACAGTGTTTTCTGGGACCCCCTCCCAGACTCCGACTGATGTTGGAATAATTAAAGCATTGCAAGCACTCCACCATTGCAAGCACACCACTCTGAGCTTTTGAGGTACCAAGTAGCTTTGCAGTTACTGTTTTCTGCAGGTATGGATGGAGGGGTACATGGAGTGAATACGGGGCTGTGCTACAGTAACAGTACTCCCAGGTTTGAATCACAGGTGAGGGCTGCAACCTGCAGGTCAGGTCAAAGGCAGTGGCACTTTCACAGCTTTGTATTTCACAGTAGGAGCCGCCTGACCTTTGAGGGAACAAACTGCAAAACGGGGACAGCAGAGGAGAACCCCACTGCTGACTCCCAGTGCAAATGGGAATGGTGCATCCCTGTCTCCAGGGGCAGCAGGATGCACAGGTCCATGTCCAGGTATCCAAGGGAGAAGCAGGAGGCTGAAGAACCTGCTTAAGAAGGATACTTCTGGACCTAAACCCAGTGCCTAAACCCCTGGCTGTTCCTCCTTGGTGCTTCGGTTCAACATCAGCCCTTCCCTCTGCCTCGGCTTCGAACACGCCTTTGCCACCCTGCGTGCCACAAAGGCTGCCAGGTGCCGCATGGCTTTGTCCCCGTGCCTGAACCCGCCAGGGGTCAAACCCCCGCCGTTGAGACTGTTGTGCAACGCGAGCGGGCCGGGAGGTGCGCGGCACCCGCTGCCGAGGCGGTTTCCTTGGCGGGCTCCCGCCGGGGCGCTCCCCTCGCCCCCCTCGCCC